>OMLF01052579.1:9052-19180 GCA_900302615.1 Holocentrus rufus
CCTCTGCAACAATCCTACCTGAGCGTCTCAGAGCCCAAGCAGCTCCTGCCACCCCCATCACCCAGGGTTCCCCCTCGTCACAACCCCCAAGTGGAGAAGACCCTCATGGAGACGCGCCGTCGACTCGAACAGGAGCGTCTGCTTATGCAGCCTCCCCTCAGTGAGCCTCCCGCCCCCCGCCGTCGCCTCGCCAGCTTTGGCGGCATGGGCTCCAGCAGCTCCCTGTCCTCCTTCTCAGGCTCCATGGCCCCAAGCCAGATCTCCCCCAGTGCCCATCAGCCCCTGCCCGTTAACGGCCACCTCCCCAATGGAGAGTACAACCCCTACTACCCCGCTTCCCTGGGCAGCTCCATCCGCCACAGCCCCATGAGCTCTGGCATGACCACCCCAGTGACAAATGTCAGCCCACTGCACCTTCAGCACATCCGGGAGCAGATGGTGGTAGCCCTCAAGCGGCTGAAAGAGTTGGAGGAGCAGGTGAAAACCATTCCAATCTTACAGGTCAAGATCGCAGTTCTCCAGGAAGAGAAAAGACAGCTGGCTGCTCAGTCCAAGAATCAGGGCCCTTCAGGTGGCTTCCGTAAGCGCTCTTTCAGTGTTGGCAGTGCTGACCAGTTGGAGAGCTCAGGTCATATGCAGAAGGAAACAGAGCTGCACATTGTGGAGCCTGAAGCCCAGGAACAGAACGCTCAGAGGTTGGAGGAGTTTAGGCGCCTGGCCGCTGAGGTCCAAGCTCTGGAGAAGACGACCGAGGACACTAATGGAATTGAAATTCGGCAAATCCAACCCACTGCTACGCAAAATGAAGCTCACCAAAAGTCCATTGGTGTTGTTACTGACGAAAACATGAACAACCTTAATGTCACTCAGAGGAAGCTGACGAAACAACGTTCTTCTCGGGATGCAGGTGTTGCGACAGAGCGGCAGGAAACACGCAGCGCTGGGGTTGGCGTGACTGAGGCCATGCTGGGCATGACCAGTGAAGCTGAGAAAGAGATTGAGCTACAGCAGCAGACCATTGAATCCTTGAAGGAGAAAATTTACCGCTTGGAGGTACAGCTGAAAGAAACCACTCACCAGATGGAGATGGGCAAGCTAAAACTGGAACTCCAAGCAGCTGGTGGGTCAAATAAGAAAAAAGCTGACAAAGGTTCAATGGCCAGACCTGAGATGTACAGTGCCTGTGTGGAGGCCAAAGTCCAGATGCACTCTCAAGGAGTGGGTAACCACCTGGAGTTCAGTCATGCTAGCACAGCCAAGACTCTACACTCCCATACCATAGGAGTGTCTTGTCAGCCTAGTATGCAAAGTGTTGCTACTGGCCCAGATGTTCCCATGGAGCGATGGGTGGTCCATGAGAAAGTGGAGGTGAATGACCAGCGTGTAGGGAGGCAGGTGGAGATGTGCCACCAGAGCATAGGTGTGGAGATGAACGTTTGTGAGGTGGGAGTCAATACTGAGGAAACGGTGGATAGTTTGGCCCTTTGCAAACCCATGGCCGAGCTGAGCAAGGAGTCTAGATCAGTTGGTTGTGGAGAATGTTCAGTGGATGTGATCATTAGTCCTGTCAAACAGCTGGTGTCTCAAGGAACTGACCCAGAGTTTGTTAGCACAGTGGACTTTGGTATCATGGTTGTTCCTGACTCAGCATCTCAGCAAACCAATACTGAGACAGAAGCTGTGAGCAAGTCTACCAATACAAAAACAGCTGAACTGACAGATTCTTTCACAAACACGGTATTTAGCACTTGCGACAAACATACCAGCACAGTTGTGACTGAAACGAGGACCGTTGCTGCCGGAGAAGGGCTTGTCAAAGACGTTCATGCAACAGCGAAGATGCGTTCTGTTGCTGTGGGAACCACCACAGACATGGAGTCATTCCTAGGCAAATCAAAATCTGCTAAAACCAAAGATTGTGGGGTGGGACCAATTAGCATTGATGAGAACTTCTTGGTTGGCTTAAAAACCAGGAACATAGCCTGTGGCCCCTCCCAGCCAACCGAATCTGTCAAAAGCAGCAGCAAGGACACTTTGCAGGGTAGGACTGAGGCTGCCCAGGGGGGTGTGGGACTGGACCACTACATCGAGAGGGTGCAGAAGCTTTTGCAGGAGCAGCAGATGCTGCTAACAGAGAACTACAGCGAGCTAGCAGATGCCTTCGGCCAACCCCAGTCCCAGTTTGGTTCCATCAACAGCCAGATAGTCAACACCCTTTCTTCCATCAACTCAGTCGTGAAATACGGAAGTGTTGAGGACATCCTTAAGCTGCAGCCAGACTCTGTAGCCACAAACAAAGGTGAGGGTTAACCACATCCAGTGCTGAGGATGCTGATGATTGCACACAACAGCATTCAAGACAATGGCATTCCTCCTCCTCCACAAATTTTTCAGTAACGGACATGGTTTGCAAGTGATAAATAACAAAGATGCATCCAAGGCAATTTTAGCATAGCTCCAAGGGCAGACAGCAGACACACAACCACACCCACAATATCTTGCTTAACCAAAATAGCTGGCAAGCAGGCAGTTATCTGTTTACTGCCTTGGGGGAACACTAAAGAGGAAGTGCAGATTTTGATTTATACCCTTTCTTCCATGGTTTATTGGATGTTAAATTCCACCAACTCTTGTCTTTTTTTCTCTCATTAGTATTGAGCATTTTATTAAACAACGGTAAACAATAAGAGAAGACATTTGTACAGCTCAAGAGTAGAATAATTCAGTGTTAATGTTTAGTGGTTTTTGAATTCTCCAAAAATGCTCTCTAAAATGTACTTCAGTTTAATTTCTGACTAATTTTTAAATATTTTCTCTGCAATTTCACAGGGCTGTTCAGTAGAAAACAAAATTTCATTTAAACGTCACTGCTCCAAAAAGATATTGCAGTCTCCAAATACCAGTGCAGATGATGTGGCTGATAAAAGATCTTGTTCAGGCCCAAAGGTCTGCATGCTGCACTATAGATGAACTAGTTAGGAATGGGGGTTGGGAGAATTGGGTTCCCACACTGTCTGCATGTGTAAAGTGAATCCTGATAGGATCAGACAGGCCAGAGTTATCACTGACCCTGAAAAATGCAGCAGGGGCTTTGGACACGAACCAACAATGAGCTCATTTCTTTTGGGAGCCAGTAACATCGCACCAATTGGCCACTTGTTGTTTTTGCCCACCACCCTCCCTTTGCTAACACCTCACTGTTGATGCTGATTCATGGCTCCCTCCTAGTTACATAACTGTGTGGGGCGAGCTGGTTGGCAGATGAATGGAGGGTGATTGTCTGTCTTCAGTGCAAGCTTGTTTTTGGTCAGTGACTGGCCTCTCTTGGACTGTAAAATGACTAACCAGACGCAGTACTGGTCCACTAACTAAACTATAACAATAATCACTGAAGTTGGACACAGCACAGCAGAAACAGATTAGTTAGTTGCAATACATTTTACTGTGGCATTTTGGTGTCCGGAACGGCCCCAAAATATATCAAAATAGTAGAAT
Source organism: Holocentrus rufus (assembly GCA_900302615.1). Classification (NCBI taxonomy): domain Eukaryota; kingdom Metazoa; phylum Chordata; class Actinopteri; order Holocentriformes; family Holocentridae; genus Holocentrus; species Holocentrus rufus. The sequence continues at coordinate 12,548 of OMLF01052579.1, forward strand.
ATCCGGGTGTCATATTTATATCCAGAGTGAAACATGGTCCCTTTATTAGTTTCTTATTGGTGTTCAACAAGATGGAAGTTAACACCCTAAATCTTTGATTATCTTTTTGAATACTTTGTCCGTAACTGTGCATCTCTTACTTACTTCAGTCTGCCTTCTCTCCTCTGTGCTTGCTGTAGACGGCAGTCAGCAGAGCCCTGGGACAGAGCTGTCACAGGTGGAGGCGACCGCAGCAGCCGTGGAAAACCCCGCCAACACGCCTGCACAGCGTCAGCAGATCAGTGTGGCTGAGCAGAAGAGCCGTATGGACCAGCAGATGTCCACTGCACTACATGGTACCACTGCTTTCACCAACTTAGCAACCTGGCAAACACTTCTTGAAACACTGCTGTAAACGCCACCTCACATGTCATTATCTAAGGAAAAGTTAGAATTTCACACTTGTGAATTTTACCACGTGGTTGTCCTCTTTAAAGTAATAGAAGCTTTCCAGTTGTTTTGCAAATCTAGCAGTCACGTCTGGCGCCATGATGGAGTTCCATTAAGGAACTGACTGTGCACAAATAATCTAAATATATAATAACTGGGGAGGAGAGAGATGCCGTAAGAAGATAGTTAATTGGTGGGTGTAGGTCATTTTAATCATGTTAAAACCTCCAAGTAGAATAACAAACCATACGAGTCTGCACACCTTTACATGCAGGTGCAGGTGAGATAAAGGTCAAAGTGTAACTGAGATAGAAAACAACACAACACTGCTGCCCTTGTAGAACCTGTTTAATTGACATTTTGTGTCTCCTTAGAAAGTCCATAGACTGAAATGTCAATCAAACAAGTTCCACAACTGAAGCAATGTGGTGGTAATGCATTCAATTCCAGTAATGTCACAACCAAAAGTGCATAGTCTGACAAGCTAGATTAGTTTCCAGGTTTAAGCTTCTTTAAACTGGGAGCTTGTGTCACAGCAGACTTGTTGTTTTGACCCCCATCTCGACCTCCAGCTGTACTTTGAAAAGCATCAAGCGACTGTAATTCAGCTTGTTAGTTAGCTAATTTGCAAGTTGGCTAATTCAGCAGAGCAACAGATGCTAATGTTAACATGCAATTATCAGCCACCATAATGTGTGGAACATTAGCTATTGAATGTAAATAAAATGTGTTTACAACAAGACTGACAGTTGGCTAACTGGATACTGTGGTTCACTCACATTTTCATTAGCTTAGCTCACCTGAAAGCCTAACTGTTTATAGTTTTTACACATGCGTCATATATAAACCATGTAAGAGGTACATGTGGCTGGCAGTGTCAGCAGCATGCGTATCCTGGATTCCTGCTGATGCATGTCAGGTCTGTTTCGGGAGAAAGTGAGGAATAGAGTAGCTCCCTCATGCTGCTCACACTCCCACCTGTCAAAACATAGGAAACATGCTGGATGACTCTGTTACTGCTGAGTATACACGCGCTAATGTACACGCACAGTTTGCATGCATGCACATAAAGGAGAACACACTGTCTCATACACACACACTCACTCACACACTCCCAGTTCTCCCTCAGAGAAGAGAGGCCCCTCCATCGGGGCAAGTCTTGGCAGATGTGCTGACTGTTCTGGCTCTGCACTGGTATTTTGGTTTGCAAGGCCTGTACTTAAAATGATTGGGATACTTCTGGGTTTGGGGCAAGTTCCCATGCCACACTGACTGATCGCTTTGGAAAGAACTAGAGAAAGACACTTAATGTCTACTTTCCTCGCTGCCATAGCTGTTGATCATGTCAGAGAACTTTAGTGGGCACTTCAGCTGTTATCAGGTATTTAGAATAAAAAGACCGAGCCATGATAAGTCAAGTCAGTTTATTTTATAGAGCACATTTAATGACCAAAGTGCTTTACAGAGAGATTAAAATGATTACCATCAAACAAAAACACAGGAATGATCAAAGAAGAACACAGACATAAATAAGAGGATATAATTAAATTAATAAAAGCTTAGAATATCTTGATAAAATCGTAGCACAAACAGAATTGCACAAACAACAAATAAAATGAAAACAAATTAAAGCCAGAGTGTGGTCAGGCATGTCTTCATGATGACGGGCTAAGGCAAAGAGATGGGTCTTTAGATGGGTTTTAAAGATATCAGTGGAGGGGGGACAGCTCATTGATAGTGGCAAAATAGTCCACAAATTAGGAACTGGGTTACAACCCAAACCAGAGTCACAGATAACACTGCATGACTTTACATTGAGTGACATAGGGGCGTTGCCTTATGATTAGTCTTCATTAGTTAGTTGGATGATGTTTGCTGCAGTTTTCTTTGATTTTAGTTTATGCAGAGTGGTAAGGGAGATCTGATGAGGAGAATAAATCTTAATAACTAAAGCTTAAGCTTGGATTCCAGTTACAAAATCAAATTTTTGTTGGAATAGAAGTCGTGGAGGTCAGGCCATGCTTGAGAAAGGCGACTTAAATGAACACAGAATGAATAAGAAACATGAATGACTTGAGGGAAAAGCAACACCGCTGTCAGATCCAGGTGTTAAACAGCAGACGCCTTCTTGTTGGCTGTCGTTCTGTTGTGCTCTCTCACTGCACTCCTGGCTCCGTCATCTGCATTTTCAATTTGGGATTTTCACAGTAGAAAAGATCATATATCACAAGTTAAACTGTAGTGCACAGCAATTTTTTTTTTTCACTATGGATCTGGTTCCAGCACCTTCACAACAACTCTCCAAGTAGACTCTCTACACACTTGTGTCATTTCAGATTTTTAATATATGACCTTGACAGCCAGGAACCCTCCTGTTTTGTGCACCTCATTCTTTAGCCCAGCCAGGCCACAGTCACTTCCAGTCAAACCCTGTCGCCAAGCAGCATGGCGAGGAAATTAATATTTAGACGACTGACAGCCCACGAGACACCACGAAGAAAATTGTCCTTAAAAAAAAAAAAAAAAAAAAGGAGCAGACTGCAATTTTCATAAATGCACGGCTTCACCACTGATTATTTCTCAATTTGAAAAGCACATCATCACATTTTTGCGGCTCACCGATTGCTGTCATCCTCACCAAATTATGGTAAATAAAGAAATTTGACATTGAAAACTGTTCAAAATCAAGTTTTCTGGTTGAATATGGAGAAAATCTAGAATAAAATACCTGAGGGGACTGAAAATTTATGAGCTAATACATCATGAGAGACATTCTATTAGCACACAGTTTTTCCCTGCTGTTCAGTTATCTGTGCACAGCAGGTTATCTTCCGAGGTTTGGATAAATTTCACAGTGAAAAACCCTTCATATTATATGGAGCCATAACCATAACCCCTGTATGTATAAATGTCACATTTGCTTTGATATCAGCAGCAGTCAGATTTCCTGATGTGTTTTCTCCCCTCAGGGCAGCCGTGCAGTCAGAGCACCCTGAAGTCCATCATGAAGAAGAAAGATGGCCGACCCGGCTCCAATGGCACCAAAAAGAACCTGCAGTTTGTCGGGGTGAACGGAGGGTGAGCAGGAACATGTGCTCATACTTTATCGAGCTTGTCGCTGTGTTTAAATGCTGTCGTGGATATTTAAGGGTTTTTTTTGTTTATCTGCTTTTTTCATCCCACACACTCACATTTAATGGCAGACTTGTCAAGTATTTGAACTGTTTACTGGCTGCTACTTCTGCATCATTATTTTGTTTTTCACACCCTGACAGACATTTAATGGCCTGAGGGGAATTTGGTTTGCACAGTGGGACTCTAAAAAACACATGCATCATTTAAAAGCATGCAGGCTTAAAACATTAAAACATCCAGCAATTTTGCACATTAAAAAAACATAAACAACAACCGCAGCAACAGGGACAAGACATCAACCAGCTCCTCAGAATTTAAAAAAAATGCTGCATGTAAAACATAGTGAATGTGATGTGCTGCAGCCTTCTCCTGCCTGCTTTAGAGCCTTGTCGCCTCCTTGTGGTGCAGGTATGAGACTACGTCGAGTGACGAGTCCAGCTCAGAGGAGAGCAGCTCCTCTGGGTCGGAGGAGGAGGAGGAGGAGGAGGACGGGGAGGAGAAAGAGTACGGAGCAAAGGAGGAATACAGGAACGTGGAGGGAAAGACGATCCGGGAGGAGATCCAGCCTGAGGGAGCGGTGGATGTGGACAGGAGGGAGGAGGAGGAAGGTCCGGAGAAGCAGGAGACCAGAGAGAGGTTGGTGAAACAGAAGCTGCAGGGAATTTGCTGAATCTTATTGTTTTAGTCTGCTTGAACGTTTTCATCACTCTGGACAAAACAGCATCAATAACGGGTTCAACTGCCTGAAGGAAACTCAGTGGTCGGCGTTAAAACAGACTGGCAGCAGTGCTGCTGGACTAAAGTATCTCTGACTCAGGAAGCTGAACCCCACAATTTGGCTGAAGTTTTTAAGATTTTTTTAAACTCTGTAGCACTTAGAGATTCATTGTAAATCACAAGTGCTGTACAAATAAAAAGCACAGTCATTACTATGAGTTGTAGTGGTGATACTGAGGCTGTGATCTGCCTTGAAAATATTCAGGAGACGAGAGGGAAAACATTAAAATCACTGAGTCAAATGAAAACACTAGAATAAGGTTGAGCTTATTATGTAATACTATTCAGGTTAGCTGACATCCTAACACCTCAGCTAACAGTTTGTAGGGGGTGTAATCATTTGCCTTTTTTATCTGTAATGTGGACTTTGGTGTGTGTGTGTGTGTGTGTGTGTGTGTGTCTACCCCTCTCTAAAGGTACGAGTTAAGTGAGAAGATGCTGGCTGCATGCGGCGTTCTCAAATCTCACCTCAGCGACCCCAAAGCTGTGAGCAGCAAAGATCTGGTGAGTGTTTCACAATCCTTTCTCTCTCTCTCTCTCTCTCTCTCTCTCTCTCTCTCTCCTTATCGTCCTCAGTTGGGCTGATTCATCTGTATTATACTGATCGAAGAAGGAGGAGTTGTCTTTCACAACATTTGGCCGGCATGAACCCCAGAAGGTCGAGCTGGAAGTGATCAACAGAATTTGTCTTTGGATTCCAGTGTGTTTTTGGTCGTGGGAACAGTTGAACAGGCGTATTTGGGGATGCTCTGATACAACTCTTTCAACAGCACCAGTCCGGTCCAAAACTTTCATGGAACAGTGTGGCTTGGACTGTTAGTTTGGGGTCACTGAACAAAATAATTGATTGTTTTTTTCTACCATTTAAGAAATACAGGCTCCATGTGCCAAAAATGCACAAAACCAAGACAGTTTGGTTTTGTTTCTGACAGGATACAGAGTTTTTGGTGTCAGATATTGTGTAAAATCTCTGATACTTGAAGTCCATTTTAGCCCTGTATCAATACCACTATATGTATGAGTGCATCCATAGGCATATTAGATTGTATTCTCAAGTGGTGGCAGGTTAATATTGACATATTGGTGTTTTTGTTGCATTTCAGTATGTTTTTATTCTTCATACCTCACATTCATACATTCTACTTCGCATAATTTGTTGATTGTTATGCAAAATACGTAATGTAATCTTGTTGACCCTGAAAAATTAACAGGATTGCACCTCTTCTCCTTTCATTTTGAGCAGTTTGTGTTTGTGAAATCAAATTTGCTGAAGCTCACTCCCCCTTAAATCAGGCTCGCATTCATTTTTTCTCATTTTTTTCCTGCTTCACTTTTGATCCCTGGTCTGATTTCATTATCTGCGTCCCAGAGTAACTGCATGCTGATACAGTTGATGATGTCTGAGTCCTAACAGAGCAGCCTCTCCCCTCTCCCCCTCCGGTCCACAGAGACTTTGCCTCAACACGGTGCAGCACGAGTGGTTCCGCGTGTCCAGCCAGAAGTCGGCGGTGGCGGCCATGGTGGAGGACTACCTGCAGGCCTTCGGCGGCGTCTCGCCGGCCGTGCTGCGTCACATCGTCAACATGGCCGACGGCAACGGCAACACGGCGCTGCACTACAGCGTCTCTCACTCGAACTTCCAGGTGGTCAAGAAGCTGCTGGAGGCAGGTGAGAGGAGCAGGCTGGTTCTGTAAGACTGAACGGAGAAGCTTTTGATCCGATCAATGTCAATGATTATCAAAACATCTCCTATGTGTGAATTTCTTATGAAAGCACCAGTACTCATCCCTACAATAAAATATTGAGATATTCTGTCAGAGATATATTTGATTTCGTCCATATCACCCAGCTGTCAACAAAGGAAAACAGCTGAGTATGAACAGCTGTTAAAATGCAGCTTTGATGTCGGAATCGTGTCAGAGGAAGTAGTTGTGTCTAGAGGTGGATTCTAAGCACGGATTAGTGGATTGTTAGACTTCACTGAGTTTTCTAAAAGCAGTGGGGCGCTTGGATGAGTTTGATTTTGCTTAAAATGGACCTAAAGTTGTCATTTCTCTGCTGGATTTTCTCAGTAAGATAATATTATCTTACGTCCTCCCGTTGCTTCATGCCTCCTCCTCCACCTTCTTCCTGTCTTCATCCTCTCTGCGCTGCCTCTCTCCTCCTCTGATCCTCAGACGAACTCTCTGAAGGCTCAATAGACTGTGATGAGGTCCCGGGCCACTCGCTGCACTAAAGCCCTTTTGTCTCCTTTGGCTTTTGTGTCCCTGTGCTGTGTGGCGGCCCACGACT
>OMLF01052582.1:0-11026 GCA_900302615.1 Holocentrus rufus
GGGGTATGCCATTTAAGTATGCCATTTAATATCGCATCTATATATTGCCAATATGGTACTCCCTGAATACATTTGAAGAATAAACTCTCGCACATAATATAGCCACTTTTACTTGACTTTGATTGGCATAAGGTGCCTGTGACTAAACTGAAACTGAAAAAACAAAATCAGAACAAAAACTGCTACAAATCCCAACACCATTATACATTCTGACCCTGGTTCATCCCTCCTTGTCAATTAGTCAAAATGGGATTTTGAAGGAATCCAAAGCAGTCACTGATTAGCACGCAAGTGTTGCACAAAGTGAGCTTACAGACACCTTCTAATTTAAGGCCTAATTGAATAACTTGATTTAAAAAATTATATCAGAAAGATCCAATTTAATACCAGCTGCTAGATGATCATGATGACTTGTTCATGAATCATAAAACCAGCTTGAATTTCTTTGTAGTTGAAAATATTTAATTATTATTATAATTTAAGCTCAAGTTTTAAGATTGGAGGCTATTCCCCATAAAAAAATGGGTTTCATTTTTTGATTTTAATCTCTCTGAATTACAGTAAGTGATGCAAATACATATCACAGGCCTTCCATATTTAAATATTCACTCATAGTTATAATTTCCAGTTAGTGTACTACTACTGGGAATGCAATAATGCTTTGAAAACATTGTCAACATAATTTGGTGCAATATGTATGGTGCAATAAGCATGCAATATGGTTCCACTTACAGAGTCTTTGCTGAGATTAGTTAGATAGTCCCTCTAATGTGCTTCTCCAAAGATCCCAGATGGTTTTCAGACAGAAAATGAAAAAAAATGAAGGAACGGTCACACGCTTCAGACCAGCGTGAATCTGTCTCCTTTTAAATAACAAGGGCCTTCCTGCACTCCCAGTACCTGTAAATGTTAGACGCACAGGAAAAAGTGTGTATTCCTGTGTGTGATAATGTTCAATAGGGACTAACTTGTGTTTAAGGCCATTGGAGCAGACTATCAGTCAGTGGAAGTGTGTTGTACTGTGAGTGCCTTTGTGTGTCTATGCATATGTGTGTGGTTGTGCATGTGTGTGTGTGTGTGTGTGTGCACATGTATGGAGTCTGTCATTGTGTTCAGTAGGGGAGTGTTTTAGTCCACTGGAGTAGAGTATCAGGCCATGGAAGTGTGCTCAAGACAATGTGTGTGTGTGTGTGTGTGTGTGTCTGTCCCTTTGGTGCCATTGTAAGTGAAGGCTGGGAGATAACGCTTCCTGCCCCTGCGCCCACATCTTCATTGCCATCCGTCATGATGTCATCTCTCCTGGACCAGAACAAAGTTATCTCCCCGGGAGAAGCCGCCCTGCTGTGGGCCCGTTCAAAGAGCACCCAACCCTGCCCCGTGTTCCCACCCATGCCTGCTCAGCCTCTGCACTGCTGGGCCCGATAACAGCCTCGCTCCCTGGCCTCTGCACGCAGAAAAACACAGAGAGCGACAGCAGAACAAAAAGAAGCCGATGGCACCATAAAGCTACAAGAGAATCTGGGTCTCTGCGGCTGCTGCTGCTTGATGATGCCTTGTGGGTCGATGCTGCTTGTTGGTGTCGATCGGCTAAAATCCAAGCTGTGGCTGAGTCCTCGTATCTGATATTTACCACTGCTTAGTTTTCAGTCACTGTGACAAATTACGAGATGTTATAGGGAAACTTGATGCTTGATGCTGCACCCATCTGATTTCATAAGATAGAATTTCTGTCAGTTTCTGCTTCATCTTTGCTTGCTGCAATAATGATAAAAACTGCAAGATCAAATTACGCTGATGTGTGGCAAAACACATATGAAAACACTGATTATCCTGGTGGCAGTGCTGTAATTCTATGGCTGCTAATGTTCAGTTTTAATTAGCAAGCTAATTATTATTTCTTCTTCTAATTATTATTTTTTCTTAGTATTCCTTCATTCCTGAATTACCTGAAACTATTTTTCCATTTCAGACAAGGACAAAAGAGGACAGTATGGAACTATAAATATGGCCGCACATTTCAGATCTTAAATAATCTGAAAATCCATGTAAATTTTTCATAATATCTCAAATTGGGTTTACCTAGCAAAGAAGTTGACCCATCTGAAGCTGAAACAGATATTCAGCCAAAATCATTTTGCTGTCAAGATCATAGATTCACATTGTGCTATCTCCCACAAAAACATTTTGATGGTCAATTACCTGCAGTGCCAGAGGGGATTTCTTTTTCTTTTTCTTTTTCTTTTTTCAAATTAATCATAGCAAACAACTGTTTGGGTTTTAAGTTCAAGTGAACATCTGAGGGTAGGAGAGAGAGAGAGAAACACACAGGTAGAGGAGGAAGTCCTTTAATGGTGAGGAAACAGGCAGAACTGGCAGAGGGAGATAAGACACTCCACTCTGTGTCCTTAAAGAAAAAATGAATTGGGGAAAAAAAGGAATGGATGAATAAAGGAGAGAGAGAGAGAAGAGAGAGAGAGAAAGAGAGAGAGAGAGAGAGAGAGAGAGAGAGAGAGAGAGAGAGAGGGAAGAGATGGCAGGGAAAGAGGGCGAGTGAGGTATCAGCCATGCAGAATAGTTATACACCTCATCTTGTCATCCTTTTTTTTTTTTTTTTTTTTTTTTTTGGGCTGCGCCTTAGCTTTTCAAGATAACAGGCGCTTCACTCCAGAGTGGCTATGAGTTAGTTAAGATAACTACACTTATCTGTGAGTATGTGGTCAGTCTACGTACAGAATATTGCGGGTGTACAAGCAGGATGTGTCCTTGTCATGAAATCTGGATGGAGTTCCGCGTCTGTATGGTTTTGCAAGTTAAGATGACCAGAAGTTCAAAAAGTTGTCATACAGTGGACCTTCAATAGGCAACAATCAAGGCTCACAGAGTCCCTTGCTATCACATAGCACAACTGTGTATTTGTACTTGAAGAGATGAAGTCCTGTGCACATGTTTTAACTCTTAACTACTTCCGCTAATCACCACATTTCAATATTTAGAGGCCGTGAACTTCGTTCCTCCTTAAGTGTTCCCCAGTGGCTTACAGTATATGTTGGTTGCACCAGTCCGCCAGCATTCAAAGTGGCACATCTCCCTCCAGTTTCTTCTATATACAGCCGTGGACGGCAGCCGTTCGCAGAGTCCTCCTGCCCTCTCCTCACATGGTGTACGCTACCCAGTAGATGACGTTGACCACGGCAAAGGTGAAGGGAAACACGGCCCGGGCGTAGATGTCGATGGTGTCGGCATCGATGGGCTTGCAGACGCACTTGGCACAGCATTTCTTCTCCTCCTCGCTCTCCTCCGCCTGCTGCCTGGATCTCCTCCGCCTTGGCTCTGCCTCGTCGGCGCCTGCCTCGCTGGGGGTTTCGCCTCCGGACCGCTGGGCCCGGCCGTGGCGGTTGGAGATCATCACTCCCTGGTTCATTCCGGTGACAGAGAGGGAAAAGAGCACCATGGCCTGCTTACCGTTCTTCACTATGGACTGGAGAGAGAGACAGAGAGTAGCATGTGAAACCATATGGGTTCTTTTAGGACTGTTCTTTGACTGCAGATCTGTCTTTTGTACTTTTACAATGTTCTGTTTTGAGTTATTGAACAACAAAACTGCAATGTTGAAAACTTAACTTTGATAACCAAAGAGTCAGAACCATATAATACCAAGTTAGATCTAAACAAAAGGGGGAACTGTTCAATTCAGGTTCCAATTAAAGGACTACTCAAACTTTTTGGGCAAAATACCCTTTTTCCGACTGAGGCTGAGACAAGATGTTCAATACCATTTTTACCTCTGTATGTCCACTGGTTCACTTCCTATGGATAATATTCCTTGTTAGCTTAGCATAAAGACTTGAAGTCTACAGGAGTCATTAGCTTTGCTCCGTCAAAGAGAAAAAATAAATAACAGAACAACTCCAAGCCTGCCTTATTTACACACCGTAATGAAGTACACATCTTGGATTAAAATAAATAAATAAATAAATAAACCGAATAATTTTAGGAGAAGTTAGATGGTAGGAACTATAACCACTGAACACAGACAGAAGGATACATGTGTTCAGCGGTTATAGTTCCCACCATCTGAACTCTCCTGAAATCAAATGGTAGGGTTAGGTTTTTTTTTTTTATTCCAAGATGTGTATTCCAAACACAAATGATGATACACTGTGTATTTAAGACAGCCTCGGAGTTGCTGTAAGGTTTATTTTTTCACTTTGACAGAGCTAGGCTAATGACTCCTGTAGACTTCAAGTCTTTGCTAAGCTAACACCAAATGCTACCCACATGAACAGAACCAGTGCATGTACAGAGGTGAAAATGGTATCAAACATCTTGTCTCAGTCTGGGTACATCGCAAAAGGTTTTTTTTGTTTTGTTTTGTTCAGTATTCCTTTAAAAGAATACAGAAGTAAACCCACACACCACAAACATCAAAGAGACAAACTTTCTATGGCAGTCAGGAATCTCTGCTACACCAAAACTGCAAGTTTCACAAGTGAAAAAATACTAAAAATATCAGTGTTTTTTTTTGGTTAAATGTTCATCAGTCTTCATCACTGAAGACCCCAACAGAAGCAAAAGAAGCAAACTGTGCATTATGTTTATTTAATGACACCCCATGCCAAATTAAGCAGCTTTTAATTGTGGAGTTAGCTTGTTTTATTGATGGGAAGAGATGAGAGACACAATGTAAATAAGGTAGATAAACCAGAAACATGTGGTCAAAATGACATATGTAAAAATGCAAATAGTCATGTGACTTTGGTGACCAGTTGCAGGTGATGGTGTATTGGGTTATGAGCAGTGAGAGAAGCTGCGCTTCGGGACTAATTTTGTTTGTGGGGGCCGTGCACACTGCAGTGATTTAAGCCAATGCAACATTTTATTTTGGTCCTAAACTGACCATTTTGCCTGTGCGATTAGTTAGTATCCTTCAGTGCTTGGCATTTGTTGCACTATTTTCTGGAACACTGAGGACTTTGCACATTTTGCACTTATTTTCATAAACACACTTTATAGAAACCCTTCTTTCTTTCAATTTTATTATCTTTTTTTATTGTTTTTTATTTATTATGAAAATGGAACAATCAGTCACAAAACAGCTTGGCCACTGCCTGTGCGATGCATATATAGATAAGACAAATGGTGAAATTGATGAAAGGCTTCATCCATCTCATTCATTCTTGAATAATATGCATCTTAATACAATAATACTCTAAAATATCTCATGTTGTCCACCAATGTTTCACATCTGCAGATCTGTTAGAACCTATTTTGTACCTATATGCTCACACCAGTCCAATGCACATGAAAGAGCTAACAGCCTAAATCTTGATAATCACTGTCAACTGTCAGCAATGAAACTATACTATCAGATTCAGTACCATCATATGCCAGCTCTTAAAAGCCCTCTGCTACTCAGGATTACAACAGAAGACAAAAACACATCACTCAAACCAACAGAAATTGTGAAAATCCCTCACCAAGATATAACAATTATGGATATTAACCTTACTTTTACAGTTGCACTGTATTTCGGAACAATGTTCTATAATGGCTCTATATATATTAGTTATGGTCCATCTCTTGTCATCTTCAGACAGCCTTTAAAACTTCCTACTGGAGGTTTGAGTCTGTCATCACTGACTTGTGTACTTCTCTTCTTTTATAATCATTTATTTCTTGCAGTATCTCTTTTCCCCGTCTTTTCTTTTTAAATATCAAGCTCACTGAATCCCTTTTAAGTACTTTTATATTTCTTTTTCTCCTGCTGCAGGACGAGAACTCTCTGCAAACTGTTTTGCTGGGTCAGGTCCTTAGTTCTTTAGATATTTAAATATGTATATTTAACCTTTTTTCCTTATAAATAAATGAACAAATAATTTATGAAATCCTCAAATCTTGATTATTAAGATCCTGAAAATGAATATTTGAACTGATTTACTGAAATAAAATATATGTATATATGTGTTATATATCCTTTTTTGAGGGGATGTTGTACTATTTAATTTTGGTGGTATAACTAACTGCACATTATCAATTTATAATGGAGTTATAATGTCTCTGCTACGTGTAATATAGAGTTTGTCTTTTTGATAATAAGACAAAAGATCTGTCTGTTGGTTCACGTTCAAGTAACAATATAAAAGAACATAAGTAAGAATACAGTAAAATAAAGTATATTAAAATAATAAAACAATAGAAAAGATTATCAGACAAATACAGCAAGGACTTAATAAGTAAAAGCACATTTAAAAAAGTTTATTAAGCACTCGCCCATTTGTAACCATTTTATATGATTGCTTCTTTAAGCTCACCTCAATAATATTTAATTTTATCAAGTATTTTATAAATCAAGCAACTCCATTTGAATCTTTGCCCTTGTTATTTTGCTTTCTGTATATGGCTAATGAGTTTGTTTAATATATCTTTCATTATTCATAATGACATATCTGCAAAAAAGACAGATGTGACAAGAAGACAGTATATGTAACTGTTCCGTCTCTGCTGGCCTACACTGTTACCTGATGAGTCCATGATGTGAATGTTTTGCTCACCTCAGAGCTCAGCTTGTTGGCTTTGACCTTGGCCTTCTCCTTCAGCCGGTAGTCAGCGTTGTAGTGAGCGAAGGCGTACTCGATCAACGCCGCGAACACAAACACATAACAGATCCAGAAGTAGACGTCTAACGCCTTGATGGCTGATGCTCGCGGCAGGGAGGAGCGGGCGCTTACCATCAGGGTGGTCATGGTCAGCACCGTGGTGATCCCTGCAGAAGTACATATATACCAGCTATTCAATGTTGATTCAGTGTTTTCAATGTTGATTCAGTGTTTGGTCTGAATAATAATAACAATTTAACTGAGCTGAACTGGAAAGTAATCATAACAAGAAGAGAACAACATCTTTATGCATATTAGTGTGGAATCTATGTGTGTAGTGGTTCTGAACCCCTCCCCCAAAAAAACACACACACAAATACACACACACACACACACACTGTTGTATTACTTTTGGTAGTTTGAAGTTGCAAACTGCCAGTGTCTTTCTGATGTTGCAAGCTCATGAGTTTATTTTCCTCAGTCCTCTCCCTGCACAATAGAATAACTGTGAACTGCGTGCACACACACATGCGCACGCAGCACCCACTCTTTATATTGCAGAAACAGATTATGTTAATGCCAACCTAAGGATACCCGGGCAGGGACTGCTGATTGGCTGATCCAAAAGGACACCCAGGACATGGCAACCAGTAGTATAGAAGGCATGTATGACTGGATGATGTAAACGCCTCGATTACGTCTCAGCTGAAAGCGAAGGCTGAGCCTTGGAAAACGTCCCGCTGAGGAAAAAAGAAAAGAGGTGTCATGTTTCATTTTTCTCTGAAAGGAGAAAATTGTCTTTGTTGTGAAAATCCAAACAGTTTTTCAAAGATGTGGGCATTTGGGAACGACTGCCTGCTTATCTGCAACTCCGATGGCAAAGGTTAAAGATGGAAAACATACAGTATACTCTCAGGTAACATCTTTTTAAGAAGCAGCTCCTATCATCTCGCAAGCCTCCGAGCTGCGTCAGCAGCAGGCCTAGAAACATGATGCATTCTTTCTGTGCATAGAATATAACCACAGAACAGCCTGGAGTTTAAAAAAAATCTTCCTTCAAAAAGAATGTGCAGAAGTTCTATCATAAGAGGCACACCAAGTCAAAAAACTCCAAACAATTCACAATGCATAAAACACTCAAGACACATCCAACAGCTTTTAAAATGCCTGCTTGACAACTGACAGCTTTGACAACTGAGAAAAACAACAACAACAAAAGGACAAGAAAGCTCACCAGATTTGAAGTTCATCATCTCGGTGACAAATCGATAGTCTGTGATGGTGAACTGGGAGAGCTCCAGTTTGTCCAGGCCATGGATATGTCTCTGACTCTCTGACCAGTGATACACGATGTCCTCTGAGGAGTAACCGTCTGGAAGAAAGAAAAAAAAAATCAGATGCAGACGTACATCCAGATATTTTATTAGTCCAACAAATACTGTACTGCGTCAGGGCTGTTCAGCATGCAGCAGTGTCAGGTTCATCATTGCATGGAGGAATGGAAACAGAACATTTGTGACAAGCCTCATGATCAGTGCATTTTCACAGGACAGGCAATTCAGCTTCACCTTTGACCCAGCATGGCACTGATCCACAAAGCAGCCATAGACATTACAGTCTTAGCATATATGATTTACATACATGTATAGAGATTTATATCATTTTGACACGTTTTTTTCTCTCTGCTTTGTGTTTGAACCCATTCTGCCCTTTCCCACCTATGTCTTTCCTTTGGGATGTACAGATATTAGCAGCAAACCCAGAGCACAGACATTTTATGAAAGGAAGAAGACAGCAGGGGGGGACAAAGTCAACCTTCAAGATGAATCCATAGGACAAGACAGCCAAACTTACAGCTCTCCAGGTCCAGCATGCACTCCTGTTCGTCCATGGGATACTTGGTCAGGTCCATGTCACATGCCACTGTTGAAGTAATACTAGAACAAAAACAGCCCAGTTGAGAAAAACCTGTGATATATCATTACACTTGTTTTTAACCTGTATTTATCCAAGGAATTATTTTCAATAAATTATATGCTTCACATTCATGTTTACATCACAATGTATCATGTGCATCTGAAACACACGGCTTGAATTTTTTATTTTATTTTTTTTTAAACGAGGGTCACTTTAGGAGACGTTAAATGGAACTATAACCGCTGAACATAGACGGAAGGATACATGTGTTCAGCGGTTATAGTTCCAACCATCTAACTTCTCCTGAAATGTATCTAAAATACACGATACATTGTTGAAATAAGACAGCTTCAGAGTTACTGTAAGGTGTATTTTTTCGCTTCGACGGGGCTAAGCTAAAGACTCCTGTAGACGTCAAGTCTTAATGCTAAGCTAACACGAAATGCTATCCATAGGAACTGAACCAGTGGACATACAGAGGTGAAAATAGTATCAAACATCTTGTCTCAGTCTGGGTAAGTTGGAAAAAGGGTATTTTGCCTGAAATTTTGTAGTGTTGCTTTAAAATGGCAATAGATGCTGCTGTCCTATTATTAGCAACCACTGGAAACCCAGGCCTGCTCCCTTTACAAATGATCTTTCTCCCCTTCCCTTTTCTTCACAGACTCCTCTCCTAACCACTTTCCCTTTTGCTTGTGTACATTCCCCTGACACCTCTTTGCACCAACTATGTCAAAACACACAGAGATTTTTATCCAGGGAAGGTTTGCTGAACACGTATGCTCTTTTTCAGCAGCACCTTGCTTCACATTCACACAGTTACAAATATTCACACCTGGAAGCGTTCACTCCACACATTACACCTTTTAGTGGAAGCTTATGAAGTCACCATGGGAGGAAAACCTAGAGAATGGCGTACATCATGAGGGATTTTCATTCCCAAAGATAGCAAAGGCCCCGGAAGTAAGTTCTCTAGTCATGTGACCTTGTCGAAACTCATTTGCACACAAATAAGATCATGGAAATCAGGTAAAATCACAACTTAGTGATAAAGTTTATAGTTAAAGCTAAAGTAAAACTGAACTTTGGTAGAGTGTTGGCTGTACAGTTACGTGGATGTGATCTGAGTCCACATGGTGGTAAAATATCCTCATTAGTTGCTCTGTGCTCTTCTGGGCTGCTAATTCAGAATGCTGCATTTGTATCTCTCTATTGACTTCCATAGCACAGCAAAACAACTCCCAAAACAACACTTTTACTACACAACAATCATGAAGAAGGGGGATATACAAAAAAAAAGAAAAAACCAAGCCCAGGTAGCAAATTTTTGTGTGATTAAAATTATTTGTGAAAGTACTATCAGGTTGTTTCTTCCTGGTGCAAGGTTACTATATGTAGTTCATCTGAAAATGCTGCCTGCCGGATCTACTTTTCAATTCACATAGGAAAATAACCAGAAACGAGGCTTTTAATTTCCTCAAAAAATAAAATCACTTGTTGGTTTTTATTTTGGCAATATCTGCTTTGTTTGTATTCTGCTGCACTATGGAAGTGAATGGTGGGATGCAAATCCAGTATTGTGGATTAGCAGCCCAGAGGAGCACAGAGCGTCCCACTCACAATCATTTGAACACTATAGATTAATTCAGGTTCATTTACAAACAATAATCGTGGAAAGTAAAGCATTTGGTGACTACAAATCAAACATAACATTCCATTCTAAAAAAAATGTAGCTGAGGTTCACTGAGGTATTATCAAATCAATTTTCTTTCTCATTCACAGAAAACCCTTTTCTGTGGACAGCAATTTTGAAATGTCATAAGTGGGATCTAGGATCCTGATTTACAGGACTTGATTGTGCAACTAGGTAGGGTGTTCATTTGCTGGAATATACGATAATCCTGACACCACATGGAGAGTTATCTCTTGTTGCCATTTCGAGCCACCAACATGGGAAGTTACCTAATGCAGATTTAAAGGAATACTCCAACATTTTGGGCAAAATACCCTTTAGCCAATTTACCCAGACTGAGACAAGATGTTCAGTACCATTTTCACCTCCACTGGGTCAGTTCCTATGGGTAGCATTTCGTGTTAGTTTAGCATAAAGACTTGAATTCTACAGGAGTCATTAGCCTAGTTGTTTTAGGAGAAGTTATATGGTATTACTACCATCCTACCATCTAATTTCTCCTAAAATGACCCTTGGTTTTCTTTTCTTTTTTGTATTGCATCATGTATTTCAAATACACCATACATTGTGTAAATAAGACAGCTTCAGAGTTGCAGTAAGGGTTTATTTTCTCACTTTGGTTGAGCTAGGCTCAACCAAACTCCTGTGGACTCCTGTGGACTTCAAGTCTTAATGCTAAACTAACATAAAATGCTAGCCATAGGAACTGAAGCAGCAGATGTACAGAGGTGAAAATGGTATCAAACATCTTGTCTCAGTCTGGGTAAGTCAGAAAAAGGGTATTTTGCTCAAAACATCGGAATATTCCTTTACAATGTC
>OMLF01052587.1:6316-17026 GCA_900302615.1 Holocentrus rufus
AGTACAGAGATACACAGCACAGTCAGGCATCTCTCTCTCTCTCTCTCACACACACACACACACACACACACACACACACACACACACACACTTAAGCTTTAATCCTGTCAAACAGCCAATTCTCATTTCTCTTCAATCTGTTTATTCAGCTCTCCTTCTACCAGAGCAAAATCCTTGTGTGTGTGCGTGTGTGTGTGTGTGTGTGTGTGTGCATGTGATACAGTCGTGCAGGTGAGCTTGCGTGCAGTCAGATGCTCACCTCCGCAGTGTGTGAGGCCGTACAGAGTGTATCCCTTGTGGCACAGGCACTCGAAGCTGCCGGGGTAGTTGATGCAGGTGTGGTCGCAGGTCCTCTCAAACGAACACTCGTCGATGTCTGACAGCGAGAGAAGAAAGAGACGCAGGTGAGGAGCGCGGAGGAGTGGAGGGAAATCACTACATGTATGAAAACACTGAAAACACTCATCACCTGCAAACCTGCAATTGTAAATTAGCAGCAAATGTGAAGTCAGTTTGGAATTCATCAGTTCGGTTGACTCTTCAGTGTGACCACAGTGACAGATGTTGTGTTTACTCTGTTTCTTCTGATTCACAAAAAAACTGAGTCACACAAAAAAAGTACATGTGACTAATACAATTTACCAAAACACAGGATCTGATGTAATTCTCCACTATTTTGGGATCAGGGTTCAAATGTAATGTCAGATGTAAAATTCCAGACTTTTCCATGACTTTCCATGACTTACATAAACACATCATCATGTCGTTTTTCTTGACCAAAGTTTTAAACACACTTCAGATTCAAAAGTCTTTATTATTAACTTTATTATTCCTTTTAATTCAGCAGCAGAAATGAACATAACATGAACATTATGACATTAATCAAATTAATCTCACAACTCATGTTATTAATATGTGCATAAAAGGTTATGTATGTAAAGCTTTTGCCTCATTTAAATGAAATTACAGTGGGGACACAAAAGGCACCCAAAGATAACACTGAACTATTCACTTCAAAATAATCTTGGGAGGAGACAATATGATCTAGATATAAAAAGTTTTAAATCTTTAGTGCAAAATGCCTTTGGTTTGAAAATATACTGCATGAATATTTGAATATGAATGTATGAATATTTAATTAAGAATCCAGTAAATTGGTGCAAAGGGTTTTTAAAACATTGTCAAATTATGCTTTTTCCATTCCGTTTTTTCCATACACTTTTTGTCTTGTTTACAGGAGGTTCTGATAGAAGCGCTGCTGGAAGCCGGGAGCCAAAACAGTTGAGGACCGCTGCATTAGTGCAGCGATCTGTTTTGCGGATAAAATTATCTACAAAGCTCGCTCTGTGACGGGCAGTCAGCTGGACTCTGTCAACATTATCTCTCAGATCCAGAACATCGCAGACGTTACCGGTCATCCATCACTTTGTGCTCTGTACCAAAACAAGAGCGCTTTTAGTCGCAAAATATCTGCAGAGACATTCAAAAGGTCTTGGAGATTTGAAATGCCATGAGGTTGTGGAATGATGTTTATAGCCTGTGGGAAAGTAACTTCCCTGCCAGGATTAATAAAGTATTACTTCTACCATTAAAATCCATCCTTATCTTATCTTATGAAAACTGTCCTGTGGGAGGCGCTATAGCTGCAACACAGACATCACTGCATTCCATAGATATTAATTGGATTATAACTTGGTTTAGTCACGGTCCAAATCAGTCTGATGAAAGCACATCGAGGCTTCGGCCTGCTGCATCCTGGGAAGGCCGAAGGGATGAATGGTCTAAGAGACATTGCGATCTAAACGACTCATCGGTAGACAAACATAGGTTGCTCAGCGATGGACTTAAGAGGACGTTCCATTATTCAGAGCGCAGATTATAGTAAACAAATACGTGAGTTCTAAACTAGGACAAGATCTCATTCTGAATAAACTCATCCGGAAACACTTGACTAGACTGGCTCGGGACGGCTCAGACTCACCGCTACGTTCGCATGTGTGTGTGTGTGTGTGTGTGTGTGCGCGAGTGTGCACGTCCGAGCCCGCGCGTGTGTTTATGTATACTTGTCCGGCACCAAATATTATTAGCCTATCAGGAATTGAGGCCAGCATTTCGGGCTCACCTGGTTTATTTCAATATGTTCCACGGGGCTTTATGGGGGCTAAAAATACGACGTGTTATAATGGAGTTTGTCATGTGGAGGAAGTTGTTAAGGCCTGGATGTTGGCTGGGTAAATACTCCAGGCAACTGTCCATGTGAGGACTTAGGAATAGCACGCCTGCTCCGAGCTAGCCAGAGCTTACATAAACTGAGACGGGCACACAGAAGCCGCCCACGGCTGTATATGCAACTGTAAAAGTAATAAAGAGGGAATAAAAGGTGTTGGTTTCTGGTTTGGATGATGTGAAGTGTGTTTTTCTGTGTACGCCAAAAGACGTGTTGTTTTGACAGTAATGGCTGACTTTTATCTAACCGCTGACAGGCTTCTCACTCTCCACGTCTATCTCTCTATCTCTCTCCCAAACATTTAGAGGAGAAGGAACCTCAGCCGTTTCTGGCAACGGCTCTAACGGCGCTGGCATGCGTTGCGTTACCAGGAGCTATTTTTCTCTGGAGAAAGAAGCTCGCTGGCACGGATTCGAAATTGACAAACGTTACAGTGAAGCTAAAAGTAATGTTGCAACTGAACATAGTGAACATAGCTGTCGGTGGACGGGACGGGCCTGCGAGTTATCGGTTATCATCAGTGGCAAACAGGAGCGAGAACTGTGATGTGGTTGCACACACTCAACACTGTCATATTAAAGATTCAAAACCCACTACAACGAAATGTGCTGTTTATAAAACTGCACACACACACACACACACACGCTTGCTGTTTGGTGTTTTTGGTCCAGGGACAGAAGCGCCTCGGGGCTTTGTTGTTAATAAAATCATTTTGTGTTTGTGCGCTCTCCTGTCTCGCCTGCTGCGACTTGTAACCAGGAATCTGCCCTTGGTCGTCCAAACATAACCGCAGATTAGATGGAGGCATCTTGATAGAAATGTACACTACACACCCAGCCGAGGAAGTCAGCAACCCTGGAACAACAAGCACATGTCTGTGGATGCCGATCCCACTCAGCACTTTGTGGCTGGGCTACGGGCTGCACTGCCTGATCATCTGTGTGTGTGTGTGTGTGTGTGTGTGTGTGTGTTTTATAACTTTTATCCGCCGATGGAAAGTTGACTGAGCATGCATGTTCTTTTCCAGTAACGCCCTGCTTCACATGCGTGCATTTCCACACCTTCACACCTGGGAGCTTCCCAGTACAACCACAGAGCTCCACCGCTGGCAACTGAGCCGCTGTACCAGAGCAATTTGCGGTTGTTGAGCAAGTGTGTTGCTCAAGGGCACGCTGACAGTAGTTCTGGAAGGGGAGGGTGAGAGACAAATAAAGCCATTGCCTTTCAAATGAAAAAAAAAACAAAACAAAAAACCTTTAATTAAACTATAACCAAAATGATTTAGAACGTTCCGGAATGTAATCGTTATCAGTGCGACAAGGGAACTCGTTAATAATGTTTCTTTTTGTTCCGAGGCCAAACAAAGGCCTTTGATGTGAAAACGCCGCTCGCTTCAGTTCAGAGCCGTCTGTGCGTCCCGGCTCTCTGAACTCTTACCTGCTGACATCATCGTCACCACCAACAGTTTCTGAATTGACCTTTAGATGAAATCAAGTTGTAGGCATGTCGCCGTCTTTCCACTGTCCAAGGCAACAAGTTTAAAGGGACTCTAAAATATGCAGATTTATTCATTTTATTAAAATGATTTTTTTGTTATTATCACTTTAGCTAGCAATGGAATCTGTTGTAGACTTTCTCACATAATCTCTGCTACTATAAGCCTCCAAAATTTAAGGTTTTAGCAAGTGAGCTCTACAGCCATGTTAGCGAGGAAAACACTAGCTAACATATTACTGCGGTCCCAGTAAGACCTGTAGATTTTTAAGTCAGATCTGGATATTTTCACTTTGCTGGACAGTTGGTTGGTCTGTTACCCTACAAGGGGAACTAAAGCCCACAGACGCCTGCTAGAATGTATTTCTGCAGAAATTCCCTGCCTGAAAGACCCACATCAGGACAGTCAAGTAAAATTTTGTGAATTTGCTTGGAGCTTTCCTTCAGGTGACGCTCTAACCTGACGGCATAATAAGTGACATCATCAGATTTTGTGTGATTGACAGCTGTCCGTCACTGACCTTGGCAGGTCCTTTCGTCGGTGAGCAGCTTGTGGCCTTTCTGGCAGCTGCACTCGAAGGAGCCGACTGTGTTACGGCAGAAATGGTCACAGCCTCCGTTGTTCTCCTGGCATTCGTCGATGTCTGGGAGGAGAAAGTGAAAGAGTGAATGAAACATAATAAATATTGTTGACAGGATCAATTAAAGAGCCTCATTACAGTTTTTTCCCACACGTAATATTTAATTAAACACAAAAACAGAAATTCCTGTACATTTATTGCATCGGATGAATTAAATTGTTCTGAGACTGCAGAAGCCTCAAATGTCTTTCTCACATGGACAAACTCAGTTCTGCCATGATGAAATCTGCATCAACACAACTCTCAGACCTCCTGTTAGACAAAAGGGTCCAGTAAAAATGAAGATGAAGGATGAATTTTTTTTCCCTGATACTCTTCATCTGTGCGCTTCAGGAAGCAAACAGGAGCTGGCAGCGCTGAAAGACAGTCATAAAGTTTCCACCCAACTCCTGACCATAATGCCAGTGTGCCAGTGAAGAGGAGCCTCGGCCAGTCGCTGTCACGCAGATTAACTCAAAATAAATATGCTCTTTATTCTACAGACTCAGACCTTGCTGACTCTTTCATGCATTGCGTGTTTCATATAATCTTTTACGTTTTGATGTAATTTTACCATTCTTTTATGTCTTTCTCCCTCTTTTACTGACTTTCCAACATCATGCAATGCATTTTATCATGGTGTACAAGTGTGGGCGTGCGTTTGCGATGCGAAACACACAAACTGTCTGTGATGGCTGCAGAGGAGTCATGCATGTTTAACAAAGCTGTAGCACGCAGCGTGGATCTGTCTTTGGAGGTTTAGCTTCAGGCCTGTTCACAGGGATCCCACCGTCTCATCCCATGACACGCTAGTTATTTGGAACTAATGGAGCCTGGCTGCTGGGAGAGAGACAGCAAGAGACGCCATTACTGAATCGATTTGAATATAGGCTGGAGTATTTGGAGGGTGGGTGGTCGATGGTGGGTCCCCAACAAAAAGGGATGGCTGCACTGTCCTTGCCTCTTTCTCCCAGATCTCCCCCAGCTTCATTTTAAGCCAGAAACGCACTTGAAGGTGCATTTTGGTATTTTTCATTTTTATTTCCAAATTCCCACTCCCTGTTTCCCACAGAGAATCAGATTGCCTCTTTGTGTCACTTTGAAATTGGTTAAATTTTTAGAGCAGAGGACCAGGATTTTTCAAGGATTCAGAAGCTACAATTCAAAAGGAAAAAGGTAAGATAATTACTGAGTAAAATTTTAGATTGTAGAATACATATTAACCATTAATTATCCTTTAGTAACCATGAATTAACATGCATATTTGTGGTATACTGGCTAAATATTAATCATTACAATCAATCATTTCAGTATTGTAGCCTACAACTACAGCCCATTAACTATGGGTTTTCCCTCAGTAATGCTGACAAGTAGTAATATCCTTACTGACTGCTAGTAAGCACTAATTTATTGTGAACTAAAACATTGTTAATGGATTAAAAGTGTTGTATGTAATGCATGCAGAGTAAAGTGCTAACAGGTGGTTTGTTATAACTAATAAGGACCCAATACACTAATGCTATATACTAATACTATACTAATATACATTTTATTAAGACAGTAATTATTGTTACCAACTTTAGGCAACTTTTCTTGACTGTAATTGTCTAAACCTGCATGTCTATGATATAGTGCATATTTTCTAATCAGTTTCTAATTTGCCAGCATTTATCATTTGGCTCTGGATTTCATTAATTGGTACCCTTTGGCAGAATCTCAGTTTTGACTAGTTTGTGTTTGCAGAGATATCACACAAACGCTGTGAGAACCCGTTGAACCTAGTAACAGCATTCAGTGACTAAGACAAACAAAATCAGTTCAGCTTCATCAGCCCTTCCCTTGATCCTTCCCGTTTTGAATCGCCTGTGGTCATAAGAGAAAGTGTCTCCTGAATCCTTTAGGAATAAAGCCTGGATACCTGAGCTCCAGCCCAGGTGTGGCGAGCCGATCCACAGACACAGATTCAAAAATAATAATAATGAAGCAAACGCTTTAGCCCCCGAGGCTGCATGTTGAGTGCCAACCGCAAACCCGCTGGCAGATCTGGTTTCACAACCTCCCGCCCCGTCACCACACCCTCTCAGCCTCCTTCCCTCTCCCCATCCCGGCTGCGCTGCCCTCAGCTGAACCCACACTGCAAAAACATGTCCATCATTTTCCCGTAAAGTCATAATCTGCAACACTGATGTAACAACTGATATAACACAGCAGTGATTCGATATATATCCTTCTCCTGAAAGTTTTAACGTTTACTGCTCCGATTGGATTGATAAGATTTAACTGGGAGAAATCTTCTGCTGCGCAGGAAGTGATGCGTTTTATATGAGGTGTTTGGTTGAAATAAACAACCGAAACTCAAACTCTATAGGAAAAGTTTCATTTATATAGAAATAGTTTCATTTATAAATTTATATAGCACTTTTCAAAACAAGGTTAAAAAGTCCTTAACACCATTAATAATGTAATCAGGAATAAAATAAACAAATAAAAGAAAACAATATCAATAGTGAAACCAATAGAATAATAAACCAAAAGAGAAAAAACACAGTTTCTAGGTTTTTAAAAACTGAGACAATTACCAAAGATGATGCCAAGATTATTACTGTATTGAATTATGTTTGGAGACAGTGGTCCTAGATGCCAGATCATTTGAGTATTAAAAGGGTCTGCACCAATGATGATAACTTCTGATTTGCCTGCATTCAACAGTTAAAACTTTGGTGACATCCGGTTCTGAATTTCAGGCAGGTAGTCATGCAATCTGTTTATCTGTTGCTAATCACCTGACTCAAGGGAAAGGTACAATTGCGTATCATCAGCATATGAATGAAAACTAACATCATTTCTTCAAATAACATGTCCTGCGAACATATACACAGAGAATAGGAGTGGCCCAAGGACAGAGCCCTGTGGTACCCCACAGCTCATGTTCACACTGGATGATCCCTGGATGACCTGTCTGATTGACAGGTGATCTCTGGGAAGCGCAGTGCAGAAAAACCACAGTAATGAGCGCAAACATTGCAAAGTAAATAAAAGACAATCTTACTTAAATCTTACAATCTTACAGTTTCACATAAATGACAAGATTTTTCCCATTCTTTTTAATTAATTTTCTGTTTTTGAAATTGAAGTAGCTTACGTGCAACGCTTCCAAAAAATTGTCTTTGGGACAATAAAGTGTATCTTCAGGAGGAGGAGATGAGAGGAGAGGAGAGTGAAGGAGAGGAGAGAAGGAGGAGGAGGAGGAGGAGGGAGAGGACAATAGTCTGGCAGATTACACAGGCTAAACCCTTTTTGATTGGTGCTCTAAGTGATGAAAACTGCAAGGGATTAACACCTAAGCCTTTGAGCCGAGGAATAAGTCAAGCAAGACAGAAATACAGCAGGGGAGAGGAGGGAGAGAAGGAGGAGAGGGAGGAGGGAGAGAAGGAGGAAAAGGAGAAGGGAGAGAGGAGGAGGACAGGAGAAAGAAAGGAGAGAAGGGAAGGGTGGAGAGTGAAAGAAAGGAGAGGAATTAGTCAGAAAGGAGGGAGAGAGAAGAGAAAAGGTGAGAGAAGATGCACTGCAAGAAAAAAAATCTCCATCTTGACAAATCATTTAGTCACATCTTAAAATCTAATTTTTCTTATAAAGAGTGAAAAAAACCTGTCACTGGGATGAGACTACCACTTGTTTCCAGTGCAGTTTCACTTGTTTCAGGAATTTTTCTGGGAGCAATTATTTTGAAATAAGGCAGAATAAGGCAGACCATCCCACTGGGATCAAGAAAATGACACTTGATTCAAGAAAATGATGGAAACAAGTTGATTATCATTGGAAACAAGTGGGACTATCTCATCCCGCTGGCAGATTTTGAACCTTGTTTGAAGAAAAACAAGATTTGAGCACTGAAGATGAGACTAAATGACTTGATCAGATGGAGACTGAAAGGACGGGAGGGAGGTGTAGAGAAGAGTGGGGAAAAAGAGGAAGGGGGAAACGAAGAGGAGGAAGCGAGGGGACAGGAGAGGAGGAGGAAACATAGAAAGCAGTGAGGGGTTGGGAGGAGGAGGAGGTGATGTTCGGCTCCTGCTGGCTTCAGTCGTCGACTACATACCGGGCCAAGACAGTTTAATTAAAACCCAAACCTATATGAGCCCATATAAAACAGCCAGTAACCTCAGCCACTGTGTTTTTCCACCAGAGGCAGACTCTGCTTCCCCTGGCCTGCTCCTCTCTCTTGCCCCATATCCTCAGGGAGCTTCTGCTGAATGAACTCTTCATCTAAATATGGAGCCGAGACAGGAATCCACAACGAGCTGGCCGCGCGCCTCGGCAAAAATGTAGTAAATATGTCCTGCTGTGCCCTGTCAGCGGCCTTTTAAAGGGATTGTCCCTCCATCTGGCTCGGCTAAAATGGATTTCCCCGTGGCTGAGAGGGAGAGAACGAGGCTTTTGGGCTTCTTTTTTTTTTTTTTTTTTTTTTTAAAGGAGGATAGGACAGGTAAGGGCGTTCAAGTACACTTAAGTGTCTGTCTGTCCCAAAGCATTGACGTCATGCCGGGACAGACGCATTTAGATTGATTAGCTGCTCTCAGTTTCTCTTTGCTCTCTTTTTCTCCACTGAGTCAGTCAATTACCCTCTCTTGACTTTCACCCACCTCTCCCTCTTTCTATTTTTTTTCTCTCTCTATCTTCATTGTTTTTTTTTTTTTATATATATATATATTCTCTGCATTCATCTGTGTTTTCTCCTCCCTGGCTCTGTTGGTTTTCAAATCAATCACGGCTGTTTCCCTGTTCGTTTCTTTGGCATGCCGACAGTAGCTGGTGGGGCTGATCTCTATCTGTGAGACAGCAGGAGGGATGGCTGCCTTTCTCCCTTCAGGTTACACACACATGCACACGCACACACACACACACGCATGCATATACAACTTGCCAACTTTGAGACTCCAGAAATAGACTTTCAAAACTTCACTTTCAAATCTCTAAAGCACATTGAATTGCATTTGATTGCACAAAATATGCTACATAAATAAAACGTGACTGATTGAAGAACAAACTTTTAAGATTAAAGGGAAATTTCCTGAATTTTCCTGACTCTTTATGAGCAAAATAACATAAAAACAATTTCTTAAAAAAGTAATTAAAGTAAAAAGCAATTGAATATGCAATGCTTAGCAGTCAGGAGCAGCATCCTTAAAAGACAGGTTTGGATTTTTAATGACTATTCCCTTTATTCCAGTAAAGGGAAATATCAATGGAGATTAGATTTTCACCTTGACCCATCCAGTGCACCGTACCGGAGCTCCAATTTGAGTCTGCAGGACCAAAACCTGCCAATCATCATCCTGTGCAAAAACCCACTACACATTGCAGACAAAGATAATATGGTGCTACAGAAGGTTCATTATACAAAATCAAGCCATAGTTTATAGCCACTGTTTCTAAATTTCCTTGTTGTTAGGATAATTTGCACGGCGGACCGGATACAAACATGTATTTTACACTTACCCTGTCATCAGATCTCGTCAGTTGTCATGGCAACAGAACTGCAGTGTTCTTCAGGGCTTTTCTCGAACCTGATAGTCTTCTTCAGTAAAATGGGCTCTACATACACAAAACTTGTTTCTAAACTAACCCGAACCGCTGTGAGCCATAACTTTGTTCCTTCTGGGTCTTTCAAAGGAAATCGGTGGAACTGCTGTGGTGACCACGAGCCATTTGTGTTCCCACATCCAGGAAAGACACAAACTGGAACCATTTCTGTGGATCTTTCATCAATATATCCTCCATGCTCTATGTTCTGTCGCCGATGATGTTCTAACCTCCACAACAACAAACCAGTGAGCCCAGCAACTCTGACCTGGAGGCATCCATCCACCATGTGAGTTAACCCGACAAAGAGGAAATTTAGTGACCATAAACTACGACTCAATGGTTCAGAGCAAAGGATGGATCAAAGCGAAAATCTAACCACCTCTTTTCATGGTGCTCACATGTTTACTCAATTTCCCCATGGGGATCAATAAAGTTTCTGATTCTGATTTGGCTCCGACCACCACTGAGCTAATAAAGGCTATATTTATGTCATGATGTACTTTGTTGTCCATGCAGCAGTTGTAGCCTCGAGCTGAGACGTTTTTGGTGCCACTACCTGTAACAAATATAGTAAACGAGCACATGGTGAAATCAGAATTTGGGAGCAAATCAGTTGAAAAGAAAAATGAGAGAGCGGCATGAAAACAAGGAGTCTCCCTGGAAAATCGACAAGGTGGAGGGGGATGGATGGAGGGGGGAGCTGGTCCCTGTTCGTTAACATCCCCCCTCTGCCCACGTTGTCTCCGCTCTAATGCCTACGTTTAAAAAAAAAAAAAACACAGT
>OMLF01052592.1:0-12348 GCA_900302615.1 Holocentrus rufus
AAAAATAATAATAATAAGTTCATCCAAAACGACCTGCACGGATTGTGGAGGTCATTGTGGTCACTCTTAACTTAAGTTGTTATAATTTGAAGAATCCGCAGAGCAATTTCAACAGTTACATACATATGCTATTCTGTTTTGTGGAGAATTTCAATTTTAATTTGCACAAAAGGTTTAAATGTGGCCCACCTCTGTCTCCATGTCCTCCAGTTGAGTGGACTGTTCCTCCATCTTTAACCTCTTCTCCTCTGCCACAGAGGTAATCTCTTCGCTGCTTTGCTTCTCCTCTGCAAAGACTCCCATGCCCTCCCCCTTGGTTCTCTTCTCTTCTTCAAGCACTGCCAGTGCTGCCTCCTTGGCTCTCCTTTCTTCCCCAAGGGTTAACAGCAACTCCTCTTGGCATCGCCTCTGCTCCTCTAGTGCGGCAGTGGTCTCGTCCCTGGCTTTCCTCTCCTCCTCCAAGGAGGCCAATGCCTCCTCTTTTCCCCTTGTCTGGTACTCCAAAGCTGCAAGGGCATCTTCTCTGGCTCTCGTCTCCTTCTCAAGAGCAGCCAGCGCCACCTAGATGATACATGTGTTAGTTAACTTTGTTTTTGTCTGAATAGCATTGACCATCATCGTGAGCAGAGATCATAAAAGGACACCATGCAAAAATTCCTCATTGCTTACTCTTTTATTCTCTCATAGTTCTCAGTTAATAAACAAGTGCTCTGACATAATCACAACACTTAAGAGTGGAATCACACAACCCAATGTGAAACTGAAACCAAGGCAAGGAGCCATTGGCTTATGAATGTATAGAATTTACTTCCGCTCAAATACTAGTACTTTTCAAGACGCAAAATAGCTGCAGGCAACACTACAAATGATTTAATGGTTGGTTAATCAGTTATAATTTACAAAGTTGAGTCAGGAATTGAGAACTGAGGCAAAATGGGAGGTGGGAATAATAGGATGATTAGGTTGTGTTATGCTGGGGACTATACTGTACCTAATGTTCGACCTGATTCGTGGTGATCAGTTGAATGAATAAATGTGCGTGTCTATGCATCCAATAAGCATTAAGGGACAAGAGAGCCCTAGATCTAGTTAAATTCAGGGTTCCCACAGTCTGTCAAATGTAAATCCCTTTACTTTTCCATGACTAAAATACTGAATTCCAATGACTTTTATAAAGGTACTTTTTATAAAGGTCTTATTAAAGTTATTCTGAGGGGGAAGTGAACATATTTGGCAAATAACTAATTCCTGATTTTTTTTTTCAAATGAAGGCGGACAAAATTCTATGATATTCCATGACTTATTCCAAGAATTTATTAAATCTCCTGACTTTCCCTGTCTGGAATAGACTTTGCGAAATTCCATGTCCTTCCAGAAATTCCATGACCAGTGGGAACCCTGTAAATTGAAGCTCTCTAGCTTCTAGTCAAGTGAAAGTCCATTGGGAACTAAACAATGCTGTAATGCCAGAGTCCACTTGAAATGTTTATTAGTAATAAAGGATTAAAACTGTGGCTGAGACTATAAACTAAATTCAATCTTAACACAAATGCAAATATTTTATATACCAAGCTTGGCAACCTAGATAATGAGCAAGCTGGACAACTATGTTTGGCCTTGCAGCAGACGTCACATTAATAAAATGCAACAGTGAGAGCCTAGAGTATAAAGAGGTAGGCTTGTGGGTGTAGAAAGTAAGACAGAAATGCTTCTGAGGTAACTTTGAGTAAGGGACTTAACCCCAATTACTCTGACTGAGCTGCTCATCGGCCAGCAGTAGGAGATTGTGGTTGTACTGGGCAGTGGAAATTTGTGGTCAGTTATCTTTTCCTGGATCTTTCCCTGGATGAAATAGCCCCCCCCAAAAATAATGATGTATGAGTGGAGACAGGGCTAATTAGTAACCTGCTAGCCCTGCAGCAAACTGGAAACTGGGCCCACTAAGCATAAATCATTTGTCTACCTTGTGACCTCGCTGCTCCTCCCTCAGGGCATCCAGTGCCTGCTCCCGGCTGTGTGCCGCATCCTCCAGGGCCAGGGTCAGTTCCTGGAGCCGGCCCTCATGCAGATCCCTCCCCTCCATTCGGGACCCCAATTCTACTGCCCTCTGCAGGTCAGCAACCTTCCGCTCGAGCTGGACCACCTCAGAGGTCTTCTCCTGGAGCTGAATGCAAAGCCTCCTCTTCTCTTCCTCATCTCCTCCTCCAGTTTCACCAGGGAAGTCTAACAGGAAGTGGTGAAATAGGACAAGAGGTGTAAGGTCAGAGTTGAAATTTGTCACATGGGTCACAAAATGTCAGCTTATATTCATATAGTGTAAGTGCAACAGCAATATGTGGAGAAAGGTACAGTTTGATGGTCCATCCCAAAGGCCTCATAACAAGACTTGCACTGCTGTCTCTATGAAGTCCCCAGTGCACAAAACTATTGTCAAATCAGCCTCACAAAAACAAGCAAAAAAAGACTAAACACTTGAAAGCATTCCTGAAATAACAGCAAAATCAAAAACACTACAGATTATATTGATATATACTCTGATATGATAACTGTCAGGTATGACTGGGCCTTTTAACTGATAGAGCGTGCTGTTGTATTATGCATATGGTAGGGCAGGGAGCATATGAAAAAAGGCAGTGATTCTTTTTTATTGGTAAACAATAACTGATCTTCTAACCTAACGCACATCAACACGGTTTTAAAACAGGGATTATGATTGTTTAATGCTGCATTTTGTTACTTTCCAAATAACTAAACAATGGCATTTCAAAAGACAAAAAAAATTTGATTAAGTTAATTTGACAATGAAATCCCTGACAATCCCACTACTGTTCATGTACCAAAATGTCAGACAACAAACAAAACCAAGTCATCTTTATTTACAGTATACAAAACAAAATAGCATAATCTTTAATTTAATAATACTGTAACACTGATAAAAAAAAATGAAAAGAATCTATTCCAGAGCAGCACAGAAACCACATAAGCAGGTGTCTAGTTTCCAGGGCGTCACTTCCGGGCAGCCGACAGCCTCCGTCTGGTCTGGAGATAAATTCGATGTCGAGCAGGTTGTTTCTTCTCTCTGACTGCTCTCTTCCCTGTGTTGACAGCCAATCCTGTACCTTTCTTTAGTGGGGGTTGTCCCTCCAGGTCAGGCTGGGTGTCACCCTGCCGCTTGCGGGAGCTGCTTGGCCCTTCTGCTTGTCTGAAGCAGGTACAACTGGCCTTCAGATGGAGAATCTCCTCCCGGATGGTGTTGAGAGTTTCCTTCTGTGATGAACGCACAAAACAAACGCGGAATACATTTTCAAGTCCAAGGAATCAATGAGCATTTTGTTCATGTTGATGAAAAAATAAAAAATAAAAAAGAATGTTGTCTATGTAAACTTGTTGTCATGATTGAAATCTACAAAGCATCTTTCGAACATGAAAAAGTGCTTGTCCTTAGATTAATGAGTTTCAAAGTTTCTGCTGCTTGTCTTCAAAGCAGGGACCCCACAATACATTTGAGTTGTTCAGAATTGTATTCCTGTGGTCATTTATTCCATGACCACAGGAACCCTGCATTTATTATCAAATGTTCTTACATCCTTGGTGGCATCTTCAACCTGCTGGTCCATGACGGTCTGGAGTTTGGCAATCATCTCATCCTTCTCATTACAGATCTCCATCAGCTCAGACAACTTCAGTTCCTGAGACTTCAAACTCTGAGTGCAAGAGAAAAATACATTTCACTAAACCTGCCCTTTTCTCTGTACACTCATTTGTAATTCATGTCAAACAATGTATAGAAGGCAGAGGGCAAATTTTTTAATAGAGGAAGAAAATGCAGTTGTAAAAGCCACAGCAACTCCAGCTATGGAGGTTTTCATGTTTTAACATGAAGTGAACAAATACATGCTATATGGGCTGGGAAAGTTCTATAATTCTTGAGTTTATCTTGGTGTCCGAAAACTAACATTTGAGATGAGGTTTTCACCGGACACCTCAGGAAACACAGATGTTTTTGGAGGCAGATACAGATATCTTCACAGCCATTAACAGCTGATCCTGATGCCAAATATGCATTTTTGTGAGATTATAGTAAAAGGGCATTTTTTTAGCCTGTTTCTCCATTGCTAATTTCACAATTCTATTCAGTGAAACAATGGTGGGGTCGGTGGACACAAAAATGCGAATTCCAGAATTGGGCAAATATCAGCATAAAAAAAAATACTGAACTGACATCAATGTTGCTTTTTAAAGCTGATATCAGCTTGTAATATTGGTCTGCTGATATATCCTTGCATTTCTGCTGACAACAGCAATATGGGCAAATTAGTGTTTTCATTCATGACTTCTTCAGCCTGCACTTAATACACTTTACCAAATTGCAAATGAGCAACAAATAGATATTAAGTCTATCAAACACATTTTAGTTAAATGAAAAGAATTCAGTTTTTACCTTTTTGGTCTCTGCAAGCTCCTTGGTGGACTGATGCAACTGGCCAGTAAGTGTATTCAGCTCTGAAAACATAATACAGTTTTGTTTGATTTATGTAGTGACAAATAAAAAGTGAAGTGATAAAATACAATAAAGCAAAACAAATATTTTCTGTTCTCATATAGTGATTTGGCTTCATTTGGCTGACAGATACTGTACATGTGCCTTGGGATTTTGCAGATGTACGCTGCACAGTTAAGAAAACCACCACTCTTGTTATTACCAGTGGTTTTGTGAACAAGCTGCTCTTGAACTTTCCTCAGCTGCTCATTCAGCGTGGACACGTTCCTCTCCATGTCCTCTACATCTGCCTGGTCCCCCAGCCGCTCTGAACCAAGGCAGGTATGTGCAGCCTCGGCAGCCTTCTTTATGCCCTCCAGGTCACTGGACATGGAGTCCATCATGCCATCTAGATCCAGTGATTTGTCCTGCAGGAGAGGGTACACTTCAGAGGACACAAGGCCTGGGTCCTACCAATGTTCACTTTTATTTCACGCTCTAGGTATATAACCAACACTTATGATATACCCCAAAGCTTCTTATAATGTGTGCAACGGTGGGATAGGCTTTAATAGAAGCTTTCCACAGGATGTTTGTGTGGTTCTTTTTCTTCCAGTATGGCTGCCTGTAACCACTTTCAAAAGAAATGCCTAATTTCTGTGCAGTGGTAGAGTAGGTAAAACACTGGAAAAGCATGACACTACTGTTCTACTAAGACTTGTTTACAAGATCCAGTAATAAGACAACAAATTGTTATGTTTATGTTGATGGAATGCTTATATATCAACACATAGCAACTGGTGTCTCTTCCATTGCCATATACAAATCAGTGGTTGCTATGTTACGGGCAGCCATGTTGGAGGACAGAGAACGACACAAACATTCTGTGCTCAAATGATCTCCAGACAAAAGTCACACAACTCAAAGTATCTGGTACTTTGAAAATTTCCAATCCCTTTGAAAACAAATGAAAAACACTATTGTAAAATAGTGAAGAACTTGTCACTCAAACCAATTTAAGTCAAATCAATTTCTTGATAATAGTATAGCACCTTTGATTCAGGGATCAAATGCTTCATCATAAAAACTTCAGACTGCTAGAAAAAAAAAGAAATATAAAAAATAAAAAAAAAATCATTTGGGATAGAGGAAAAAAGTTTCTAGGTTTAAGCATGAATAGTCGGCACATAACTATCAGTAACCCAATATACTCAACACCTGCATAGCAATGCATTGTTGACAGGAACAGTACTGTCCCCTGTTTCTGTCAAGCAGTATATCTTGACTGGGTTGAATTATATGAAACAAAATTGATGCATCCACAAGGGCATTACTGTACTGCACCGTATGTATGTCTGTACTACAGCAGACCGATGCAATAACAACAGAATCTCTTGTTGGGGATAAACAAAGTGTAAAAGATTGTATTACCATGGCTTGTGTATCTTGGTTAGGTCCAGAGGTGGCAATTTTGCCAACCAGGTTCTTGAAGATCTCCAGCCTCCTTTCAGCTCGGTCCTCAAGGATCTCTTTCTCCCTTGCCAGACGATCACTAAACCACACACAGTTTTATATTACATGTATGTACTGTATTTCTCACTACATTAAGCATCAAAGCCCACAGTTCAACTTTACCCACTGAATGTCTAAACTAGATTCAACCCTAAAATAGCTCTTTTTCAAAATGAGGACCAGCAAAATATTTTCTGTTTTAAGGATCTATTCAAATACAGAGCTTTACATTCACCGGACAAACACCAGCCATATGGACGGATGCAGAGTTGTTATTGGCTTTGGGCAGCGAGTGATTTTGTGAACATCTAATATTTATCCAGCCACATCATCAAAGTTGGCAAACCTACATCTTGCAAGCAAAATATTGAGTAAAACGTAAAAGTTGAAAGTTGTCTGTGTTTTTATTTTATTTATTTATTTTTGTTTTACATGCTGTTCAGTGGGAAAATGACAGGCTGTGCAAATAGAGGATGTGTCAAAATTGTACAGTGCTATTTTGAATTGTTTCCAAACATCCAATATAAACATGCCTCAGACAAACATCTTTTTCACCTTGAATCACGTCTCTGTTTTTTAAAACACGGAGCGCTGTTGGTGTTTGCTCTTTTTGAAAGGCATCCAAAGGTGATATCTGTTCAATTTTTGCTGAGATACAAATGGTTGAAAATGTCAGAGGTGAGTTTAATCATTGTGGTGTCTGACCATCCAGAGCTTTGGACATACATTTAACATAGGTTCATGTCTTTATGTTAATGTTTGTTTGTTTTTTAAATGTTTTATTAAACAATAGCAACGACATTTGTCTTTTTTTTTA
This sequence comes from Holocentrus rufus, assembly GCA_900302615.1. NCBI lineage: Eukaryota > Metazoa > Chordata > Actinopteri > Holocentriformes > Holocentridae > Holocentrus > Holocentrus rufus. The sequence goes on from OMLF01052592.1 coordinate 6,810, forward strand.
TTGCCATTTACAGTAAATTTAGTCCATTATATAGCTATTTAAAAGATATGGCTGGAAATCTGGAATATCAACATTTGTCTGGCATAAACCATGTGTTGTAGTCTGGTTTTTGAAGCACTTTCTAAATAAAAAGGGAGTTCACATTTATCTGACCGTTTGTATTAATTGATAAAAAAGTACCCATATGCAGTAATATAGAAAATTGAGGATACAATACATCGAGATCCATCATGCAATCACATCTTGTAATCGATTCAAATCGTGAGGCCAGTGTAGATTCACACCTCTAATGGAAATCCATTATTACACTACATTTTGTAATATCTGCAAAGTTGATATTTTGGCCTTCAGGTAGTGCTAGGGAAAAGGTCACAAGGTCACCAAAACTGACAGGATTCATACTATGAGGATCACGACTGTGCTCAACAAGCTTCAAGGTAATCTACCTGATAGATTTCAAGATATGCTGCTTGAGATTTAAGTTAAACAGATGAACGAACACACTGGCATGCCAATCCCTGGGCGCTAACTCCTACTGGGGAAAAAAAAAAACATATGGAAAGAATCTCACTTGTAATCATTCTGCATCTCAGTGAAGAGCTCAGAGAACTCCCTGCTGACCTCCTCTCTGACCCGCGCCTCCAACAGCATGTTCTCTGCTCGCTCCTTCCTCAGCTGTCCCTGCAGCGTCTCCAACAACGCCACCTGCTTCTGAGGGATAAAGGGTTGCAGCAGCAGAAAGTTAATAGGCAGGTTGGTCTCAGCCATGGCTGAACCAACAGAGAAAAGAGCACCATCTTATCAAGAGAAAATTCAAGGGAAAATAAGGAAGGGAGGAAAAAAAGATCTGAGGTGATGAGGGCCATGTGTCGTTTGAAATACTTCAGTGATGGCCCCATTACCTCAATTCTGGCACAAAAAAAAAAAAAAAAGGTAAAGGCAAAAAGGCAAAAGGTTTAGCTTTAAGTTACAGATATCCTGAAACTGACAGTTTAGTTTAGTTTAGTTTATTTAATTTATAACAGGACAGCGTGCAGTGGCATTGATCATTTCAGGGAAATAAAAAGATGGCTGCACCAGATTTAGCAGGGAAGCTAATTTCCATCTGTAGTCCTTGACATAAAAGACAGACGTCATAAATAAGTCTTCAGTGCAAGTTAAAATACACAGTGCAAGGTACGTTAATAACAACTACAGCTGACGCCACCAACATGCAAACTAACATGACATCATCTATGACAAGGATACCACCAAAGTCCAATTTAAACCAGAAAAATGTAGAAACTGTGTGCAAATTAATTTTTAATTCCTAAACTACCAACTTTAGACTTGCACTTAAAGCGCAAGTTTAAATTAAATTTACATTTCAAGTTTAATTCATGTATATTGCACTTAAAGAGAAAAAGAAGTTTTGCATGCAACAGTCAAAGTCTCAGCATTTGGACAATAAATGTAGTTGTGAATAATGGAAAGGCATTTGAGATAGAAAAAAGACCTAGGCAGTGTTTTTACTTTCCTCATGTCAGTGAGATAGCATGAGCCAGAAACCAGAAAAAAATGTAAGTGTAAAATGTGAGTGCTCCAAAAAGTCCTGCCTGAAGACTGATTTACTCCTGCTTACATTCTACAATTAACACCCAACATATCAGCTATTACTTTACCTTTGTTTCTTCCCCAGAATTAATCTGCAGAGCCTGCGGTTTTAACCAGTTCTCTCTCACGCACCTTCTGTCCTTATATCTTATGATTACTCTGTTTTTACACCTACATCTGTCCTTCATTAGTGTTATAAGCATTTTATCCAAAAAATAAATACAATTACCAACCTGGTAAGTCCCTTTACCAATAACAACTTTTTCATCATCGCAGTCATCTTCACTGCCACTCTCTTCCATGGTGTCTTCCATCAGGCTTGTCTCATCCTCGTTATCTTCATCCTCCTAGTGACCAGGTGGCCATACAATGGTGTTGTGCCACATGATGAAAAAATCTAAATATTAGACTGCAGCATAACGATTCTGTCCACATACAGGTGCTCGTACATTATTTTTTTCATCAAGTGGTTTATACAGTTTTATTTATTTATTCATTTATTTTTTTGGGCAAAATTACATCGGTTTGGGAGACAAGACTTGGATTATGTTAAAAGTAGAGTGTCCAAATCTGAAATGGACATGTTCATATGCTTTTTGCTGCTGTTTTTCAAGAAAACTCAGGATCAGAAAATTATGCAAAAAATATATATAGTTTTTGGATTAAGTACTCCTTTAATACTTAACATTATCAAGTTCTCAACTAATTCTGGTAGGACATTAAGGGTGCATCATGAATAAGTGCTTGGTGTGAACATATCTCAATATAAACTAAAATCGAAAATAAAAAATATATAAATAATAAATAAATGAAATCGTGGCCATGGCTGCACCCTCAATCAGTAGCTCAATTATAGAGAAGTGACCCCAGAGTTGGGGCTGGACCTGACAACCTTCTGATGATCTGTAGACGTTTAACATCTGAACTGAAAACTGTCCACGATACCTGTACATCCTCCAGGCTGCTGTCCCAGCCAATGAGGGAGGTCCTCCTGCTGCCCCGCAGAACCTTCCTGTCAGCGTTGTTTATGATGAAGGAGACGTCACGAGCAGACCTCTGCGGCATGACAGGAAGGGTCCTGGTCGGCAGCACCACAATCTAGGGCCAAACAAAGAAAAGAGACAAATAAAAGAGAATCATAGATCCAAAATCTATAAATACGGCAGTCTGCTATATATTGTTTGTTAATGTTTGAGGTAATTTTGTCTAAACTCTCAAAAAATCTGTTTCTATAGATTTGGCAGTTGCCTGCATTACACATAGATGATTCATTTTTGTTGTATTTAGGCTATATTTTTTGCAGTTATAGGAGACAGTTTCCGGGTGTGAAGGGACCATAGCTAAACAAATGTTGAGGAAACTCAAAAAACATGCATCAAAGATTGCAACATGGACATTCTAGCTGTTACATGACCTCTATAGGTTTAGTTTACAATGCTTTAATACCTCAAAAGTTACTCTAATCACTTTATCACCCCGTTCACAACATAAAAGAAATAAACAGAGCCAACTACTTGAGCATGAAAACCAAAACTGCAACAGAGCAAAAGTGAGCAAAAGGTCAGTCCAGAGAAAACTGGATCATCAGCTCTTTAGCCTCCCTCATCTTTGTAATATCCTTTGGCACACAGCTTTACACACCGGCTGGGTTCGTAAACATTTCAGTTACTCTTTGATGCCTTTAGTGTAAATGTTCTTCATTCTGTTCTATGTGCATGCTGTCTGAAAACTAGTGTTAACTGGCATAAGCCTATGGAAACATTTCACCATGAGAAGTCTATGGTATACAGTATGTGACAGTTAAAGCAATTCTGATATGCAAAGAGAGGGAGTGATTACATGCAAGAGACATACAGTCAGGTAGAGAAAAGCAAAGTGGGGGAGAAGGGAAAAGGAAAATGCCTGCGCGTGTCTTTACATACCTTCTGTGCCACAGCGGAGAACTTGAGGACGTTCAGAGTCTCATCATACATGGAGGCACACTGGTTGATGTTGACAATCATACAGGCTTTACCTCGACCACAGAAAAAACCCTGGAGGTAGTGGGTCAACTTGCTTTCCCTGAAGGGAACATGCTGAAGCAGCCTTAGGGGGAAAAAACACAGCTTGGTTGAAGTGTGTGTGCCGGGTCTGAACACTTTGTGTTGCTCCAGCCTTGAAGATCAGGCTGTACGGAACATTAACTCGTGTAGGATTTTCTTTAAAAGATATAACATGTAAGGCTTTTACTGGCCCATAGCACAAAGTGAACAAAATATTTGATATATAAATATCAACAGTGTATTTCTGTGCAGCACAAAGAAAATAGACTCAAAGCAAGCCCGATTTTAAGCCCTAATGAGGCTTAGCCAACTTGTCGGGGCTCGGAGCGATTTTATTGTTTTTTAAACTGGATTTTGCATGTTGCACTTTGCACGATTGATCTGAATTTTGGACGTGTAGCTCTTATGTTTGTAGTTTGTAGTTATAGCCTCTCTGCAGAATGTGCAATGTCGGGGGAGCTTTGACAAGTTGATAGCTGCAGGAAATTAAACCGGGGACAACCATTAGCATCTGGATAACGTTACTTTGTCAGGTTTAATTCTCCCGTCATTCAGTCAAACACCACTACTAAACATAACACGCTTCAACAAAACAGCCGCTGTATCATCTAAATACTGCAAATTAAAATTAATGTCAGGTAGTACAAGGTTGTTAATTAAAATGGACTATCAAATGTGACTGAAAGTTGACTAAAATGATGACTAAAATGTAAAACTAAATCTAAAACTAATATGCATTTTCGTCTAAAGACTAAGACTAAGACGAAATCTAAAATAGCTGTCAAAATTAACACTGCTTGCAGGTAATCCCTGTACACCGCCTCATGCCTGCTTTTCAAATGTCCAATGAGATTTGATGTGTTAAATGACTTTCTAACAGTCCCCCCTCTTAAAACCTCAATGGAACACGTATTGCAAACTGCATAACGCTGATCTTTCTCCGAGACTGTAAAGCGCGGTGCCCTCTTCCGTCTTGGCAGACTATTACATCTCCAAAAAAAAGAGTTTCTCCTGAGCACAGTGTCCATGCCACATGTAAATCAACATATAATCATCGGCCACTGCCATCGGCGAATGTAATTTTTATCTGCCGATTGGCCAATGGCAGTTAACGAGGCAAACATCGGCCGATACCGATGTTCAGCCGATGCATCGGTGCAGCCCTAGAATTTACACTTCCCCATGTGGCCCACATCTCTGTCCTAAGTTGCAACATGAACCCCGTTGAAGTAGAACCGCGAAGTGCATCTGCTCTGAGAGTCCCAGCTGCAGCCACACTTAGTTCCGCTATTGTGATTGCGCTGTTGCCACGAGAGTAAATCTGTAAATTATAATTTTTTTAAATAAATAAATAACTGTTACCAAATATTTTCAGATTTGAAACAAACATAAAATCTTACTTATCTTACTGGTCTGGGTAAACCAAGGCTGACCCGGGTGAACCGAGGCTGATCTAACCGGGGACGTCTAGTCACCCTCAACGTTGTTGACGGTAAGTGAGCATTATCAATATAGCCATATTTTGTCTGAATTTGATATTTGTGGCCTGAAAACTTGCATGCGGCGCATACAAGTTTCCTTGATAAATGCTGAGGCTCAATGAAGTGACATCAGCTAGCCATAGTTAGATTGCTAATGCGAGTTTTAGCTGCTTATCTGTTACTGAATCATTTCAGACCACACAAGGGAATGGAGTTTCCAGGTTTTCCCCTAAAATTCCACATAAGATAACCATTAGCAGAGACCTTTTTATAAAAGAGAGACTGCGCACTCTGGCGCCATCTTTGAAATGCCCTCGGGCAGCAGGATCACAACCAACAAGACCAGAGCCCTATCTCTTTGAATGGGGAGCTGCCTGAATCTACCGTTCTGATGTATGTGTTGTCATTTGATTTCCATATTTT
>OMLF01052595.1:0-13685 GCA_900302615.1 Holocentrus rufus
TTATCACCACCTGTTATTCACTATGATGGTCGTGTGGTGATGGAAAAGAATACCATGAATTTAACAGTTGAAAAGATGCAGAGTATAGAAATACTACACATAATAATTTTGATGACACACACACACACACACACACACACTCCGGCTCAATATGAGGGTTCTCTAAGTCTACTTTTTGTCATTACCCACAGATGAAAACATGGCACTGAGAAAGACAGTCCAAAACATAAGCTCCACGTGATCACTCACTGAGTACTAATTTTATAGGGTTGGCTTTAGCTCCCTGTGCTAAAAAGTAACACCTCCAAACACTAAATGAGAACGATCCAGAGATGGTGCTACACTGAAGTGTAAAATAAAACACCAGAATGACTCTCGTATCCCAGGCACAGTTTCACAGTCCTGGCTCTGCACACAATATTCTATACACCTAGCATGCCAAAAAATCTGAAGGCAAAATTTACGCCTTCCTTTTTTTCTCTTCGTGTACTTCAAATGGTTTCTCTGGCCCAGCAGCCGATCAGGAACAGCAGTATCCAAACTCTGCTTCCCACAATGCTTCACTGTAGTCTCCCAGTCACAGCTTCTGCTGTGCCGACACACCCTTCCAATAATCAAGGATGTCATGGAGGTCCTCTCCTTTGGCGAACTGCACCTTTTTACGGAGGGCGTTCCCGGCCGTTACGTAACAGGCCTCGTCGCGCTGGCCCTTGCGGTAGGGTCGGAAACGCTCCCAGATCCGGAGCGAGCTCTCTGATGAGTACTCTGGGCTGGAGGAGTAACCAGAGTAGCTGGAGTGGTGGCGGGCAGGCGAGAGCTGGGAGTACGAGGCTGCATCTCTGCGGGAGCGCGTCAGGGGCTTGAGGAAGGAAACCCTCTGGGCTGGGGAACCCTGGTGGGAGCTTTCATAGTAGAGCGCTGGGACGGAGTGGCGGTGCTCCGAGCAGTGGTAGTCCTGCTGCACGTCCAGCTGCTGCTGCTGCTGTTGTTGTATTTGCTGCTGTTGATGGTGATGATGTTGCGGCTTCTGGTTGTCCTGATGTTGGGCACCAACACCACCACTGTCGCATCCACCACCACCCCCTCCACCGCAGCTCCCACTCCCAACCAGAGGCAGTCTCTCCAGAGGCTCCCCACAGCCAACGGGACTGGCCCGGTCTGGGTACTGCTGCTGCTGCTGACTACAGCCATCCGGGCTTCTTGGCTCAGGAACATCCAGACTGTACACCCTAGACCCTCCGCGTTCCCTGTCTCGACCCATGGAGCCGCAGGAACTGGTGCTGCACTGTTTCTTGACAGCGTTTACGATTACCACTGCCGCATCTGCACTCATCTGCCGCTGAATGGGGCGTACGGCAGTGGCTGGGGGAGGGGGCCGGTAAGGGGGAGTGACCACAAAGCCGCCACCACTTATCCCTGGGCGCTCAGCGAGAGGGGCATTCAAGGCAGGGAGGGGAGGAGGAGGGGGAATCTTGTTGGAAGGAATGACCTGGCATGTCTCTGTCACCCCTTGGGAGAGTGGGATCAAGCCACGGGTAAGGGATGAGGTGCTGGTGGGGGGAGGGGAGGTGGGATTGGAGGAGGCTGTAGGGTTAGTGGCTGCCCCTGAGGCGGCAACTGCTGCTGCATCCAGCTTCAGCGCATCAATGCAGTTGTTGATGATCTGGTTCACCTTGTCCACCTCCATGGCGATGGTGGATATCTCTGATGCAGAACCTCGACCGTCGTCGTCCGAGTCTTCGCCAACATCAGTTCCATCGTCCTCCCTCAAATCTTCCCCCCTCATCCCTCCATGCCCTAAATCCCCCACCCTGTCCATCCCTGCCCCCCCAGTTCTGACATCCATATAATTTCCTTTACTTGTAGCCATGGCCTCTGAAAAGGCTGTGGCCATCTTTTCCACTTGTGGGATAGAGGAAAGTCTGGAGGAACTGGTGTTGGCTGAGTGGAGCATTCCTGAACTTGAGGAAGTAGACATGGGAAGTTTGCCTCCGTGGTGGTGCTGATACTGGTGGTGTTCCCTGGACTGCTCCTGCAGCTTGTGGACTGCTGACGGATCATTTGCCACCGCTGCTGCCACCTCAGGCCCATAGCGCATCTCCAGTATGGTTTTCTTGACACAGATGGACTTCTGCTTCTCATCATGCATCCTTTTCTTACGGAGACAGTAGTACACCAAGCCCAGGACAATGAGCATGCCAAAGAGGCAGCCCACAATGGTCATGATGTAGTGGGTGGTAGTGGAGGGTGTGAGGGGCATGTCGTCTGGATTTTGAGCCCTGGTGGCAAACTGGAGGCAAGTGTGGTTGTAACGCTGGGAGTTGCGTATGGACGCCACACAGAAAGTGTAATTGGTGTGAGGCTTAAGTTTGCTCAGGGTGATCATTTCCTTCTTGTTTTTCAGGTTCATGACATCGGACACGTAGGTCTGGTTGTACTGTGTTAGAATATACATCTTGCTGTAGGGCCTTGGAATCTGGACGAGGAGAGAGGCTGAGGACAAGGAGACGTGATGGAGCTTGATGCTGGGGATGAAACTGTGATCAGTGGACGAGGAAGAGGTGGTGTGCTGGTGGTCGGGCCCCGCACCACCGAACATCTCAGGGCCCATCCCGGAAGGGCCATCTAGATCTGGCGGGAGAGAGGTCATCCCTGGAATCATCACTCCATCTCGGCAGATGGAGGACAAAATGTTTTTGGCATTCCGACCAGCATGGCCGGCTGCGATGGGACTCAGCAAAGGGTAACCGAACATCTCTCGGGGCGTCTCACACTGGAGGCGGTCGTAGGTGTGTGTGACATTGTTGAAGGACTCCAGCCAGTTCAGGAAACTGTAGAGATCGCAGCCGCAGTGGAACGGGTTTGCTGCGAGCTCGCACACCATCAGCCGGCTCAGGACGGTGAACGTGGACGGGTCGATGCGGGCGAGCTTGTTGGAGGACAGATCGATGCTGCTGAGGCTCGGGCACTCCCAGAATGCATTGGTGGCGATCACCTCAATGAGGTTGTGCTGCAGGAAGAGGCACTGCATTCGGCCCAGCCCCCTCATCATGCCCTCAGTCAGATTGGTCAGCTTGTTGTAGCCCAGCTGAAGAACCTGAGAGGAACAAAGTGGAACACAAGGTCATTGTTTTCCTTAAGTGCGAGGCTGAAGTGGGGACGAGGGGAAAGTGATTTGTTAAACCATGAATATTTACTTTCTGACCTCCATATCTGAGTTGTTAGGGATATTATCCCTACAGTTGAGTTTACTGAGGGCTTATTACAGAACTCCATTACCATCACTCATGTGGCAGTAATTCTATTGAATTCATTATGTTCTCCCTCAGCAGTTTTCCTAATGCATGTTTCATGCATTCGGCTGAGATTCTACTACCATAAAAGCTCTCTCTCTCAATAATAAAATGAAATTAACCAATTTGACTTAAAGATGTATTCAGATGTAGCTAAATAACATATTAATCTATTAGGAAGGACACCAAAATCTCCCTCACAAAACAGCTCGTCTCTGTGCAAATTTAATTCTGAATACATTCGTGAACTGTATTCTTAAATCAAACCCAAAGCTTTTAGCCTCCAGTCTTCCCATCACCTGTAGGTTGGCTTGTCCTGCAAAAGCTCCATCCTCTATATAACTGATCTCGTTCTTGGTCAGGTTGAGGTCGGTCAGGTTGGTGAAGCGGTACATGGAGGTGAAGAGCACTGCTTTCAGCTTGTTCTCATTCAGTCTCAAGTCGTGGACCGTGTTGTTGATGTGCTGAGGGATGGTCTCATATGGAGGCTGGTTCTGACTGCAGATAGCCAGCCACACGTAGCCTTTGTCCCCCTCAATGAGCCAGCAGTCCCCTTTGACCATGTCGGGGAGGTGGAGGAAGAGGAGGAGGGAGGGGAGGATAAGGAGGAGAGCGGAGGAGGTAGAAACAATCTGCATGATGTCGATGCAAGGAAGAGAAATAAGACGGAGGAGGGGTTATAATGACTGAGGAGAGACAAGATGGGAGAGAGGGTTGTGTTTGCAGGAGAAAGGGGACCGGCCAAGGTAGCAAGGAAGGATTTGCAAAAAGGAGAAGGGTCTGGCTTGGGTATAGAAAAAGGGGGCAAGGCTTCACAAAGCCAGTCACAGCTTTGTGGTCATCCTGGTGATTAGCAGGGGACCCATGTTATGGCATCTCTTGTTGGGCTGCAGTGCGGCGTGACAGAGCTTGTCCTCATGCTCTCTCCCTGGACCTCGATTTCTGCTTGACTCAAGTAGATGGATCCTTGGAATAATGGAAAATCTGTAGGAGAGAATAAGAAAGGGCCATGAAAAAAGGGAATATTATTGTGCAGTGTAAAGCGTACTATATGGTACTCCACATATGAACAGTATATACTGTATAAGCCACAAAGATACCCCATATACATACATACACATATCACAGATGTCACATCCACAAATCCCACAGACTGTCTGACAGCCTGTGAGAGCTTCAACATATAATGCCTTCATGTGAAAAAGTCCTATTTGCTAATTATATTGATGCTGTGGATGTGAGCTTATTTGTGTGTGTGGGGGAAAAAAAAGAACACCATAAAAAACCTTGAAACGCCATAAAACAAACATTGACTTCCTGTTACAGGTATACATTCACCTGATTGACTGTTGTAAGGACACTAATGGCTGGCAGCCCCTCCTCTTTGACAGGCCAGGTTTGATGCTTATTCACAGGCACTCAGTGCAACCATAATAAAGAACCTGCTGCCAAATTAAAAGCCCCCCTCTAACATAAAACCTTGTAATATATGGTTACAAAATGCATTACAGGACTCTTTAACATATCTATATGAGCCTACAGCATTAGTCTGAAATACCTTCCCTGGGCCACTCAAGTTTTATGGCATGGACCAGGGATTGAATCTTTAAATCTAAATTAACTAACCCCTGCAAAATTGCCCCTTTATCTCACTTTTATAATCCTGTAAATATCATCTAGTAATACCACAAAGTTTTATGTTAGCGCACCAACATATAGCAGCTTTTTGTGACTGCAAAACCCACAACACCCTCTGTATGTGCTTGTGCACATATATGTGAATTTATGGGTATACAGAACCTGGTGTGATCGGGGGCAAAATAAGTTCAACTACCTATTTATTTTTAACCGGTGGCCCTATGGGGCTAAACGGATTTACACTCCTCCTAATCCCTGTTAAATTTTATTGTCTTCAAATTATTCTATTCAACAAAAAGCTAAAGGTCAGCTGTATGCCCTCAATTTGTACACATCTCACAGAAGAAATCGGGGCTTTTTCTCCTCTTGTATTATGTTAATATATTCATGCTGCATCGCCCCAGCAGGTCCCCTTTTACTCTGCTGCATCTGCACTTCCTCATTCCCTCGTTGTCCCGGCCTTATGAGGCCATCACTCTTTGCCTGATGCCGATGTGTACCTGTCAATCTCCCGTCAGTCAGAGGGGAGGGATTCTTTTTTTAGACGCAAATGTGTGGCATTAATCACCCAAATGCTGACAGCATATTGTCTCTGTGGACGTTCCCCGTTATGACACCATCCTGCCAAAATCTAAGCTCTCTATCCCATCTGCATGTCATTTGAATAGCAGTCAAGCGTTTACATAAGGAGAGGATTAGCTGCTTGTTGCTTCTAGACATTGTCCTTTTGTCGGCTCAGTAACACAAAACATTCTCACCATCATACTTTTGCATGCTCACACACACACACACACACACACACACACACAGAAATATATACTCACATTTAAATAGACACACACCCTAAGACAAACACAAATGTGTGCTTGTATACACTTTATACTTAAAGTTTGCACACACACATACAGTATATACATACACACATACAGACACTATCACTATCTCATTCTTTTTACCTCCAATTAATCTCTTGATCTCTAGTGATACCAAATCTATAAAAATAATAATAATAATAAAGATAATAATAATAAATACAGAAAGAAAGAAATAAAAGTCTGTCTCCGACTATAAGGAAGAGGCCCAGTTTCTTCCTTGTGCTCCAAATTCAGACTTATGTCTTATTCCGACAGAGAATTGGAGCTCATTCTGGTCTATTCCGGTCCACGCTCCCTGGAGGAGCCAACTGAGAATCTGGTCCATTTTTTTTTCTCTTCTCATTACTGCAGAAAATTGTAATACCCAAAGCATTTGAGAAGTGGTGCGTTATTCTCCGGAACTAATGCTCTCAGGCACCTGCTGCAGCCACAGCAACTTGTCCGCATATACATTTTACTTTAGAGAGAAACAAGGCAGAAGTGATAAATATGTTATATAGCTGATTTATGAAGATTATAGATGAAATATAGTAATGAACTATGCCCCAGTTGCTGTAAGAAAATGACTATATGAAAACAAATCTAAAAAATTCAATAGTACAAGTGTCTTTTACTGCTTTACTGTTGATACCTAATGATGATCTATATATACATTAAATTTTAAAGTACTATTCTCATTGAGATAAGCAGAAAATTAATATATGAAGATAAAGTGGACACAGAGAAAGAAAACAGTTAGAGGTAGATATTCTTTGTCTCTGAACCTTGCAATCAGGGTTGGGCAATAACTGATTACATGTAATCAGATTACAAAAAAGAAGTAACTATAATCAGACCAGGTTACATTAGAAAAAATTGTGCAATTAGATCATAGTTACATTCTCAAGGACCAAAATGCATTTTATTTGCAATGAAAATGTTTTAAGATGTTTAAAGAGAAAAAACAGAATTTGAGTCTGTCCATTTATTCCAATAGATTGCATTACTAATTACACAAATTGCCATGTAATCTGTATTCTCAGTTACTGACTACATGTCAAAGTAATCTGACCCAGCCCTGCTTGCCTCTCCTGTCTGCCTCCCCTGTCTTCCACATGAGATGTGATCTCATTTGGCGCTCCACATACTGAAACCCAGAGGGTTCACACGGCGGAGGGTGGGAGCACGGGAGCTGTGCATGTGTGTGTTGAGGAATATGATTACATAATTAGGAATACGGTGCATGCAGGAGATGGCAACACCTGTCTCAGAGGGGAGGAGGGTGACTCATAACACTGATCCTTTTGTAAATGTGAGAATATAGGATACAAGATACTTTTTTTTTGCAGAGCAATTATTTTTAGTTCGGTCCATGGAGGAAAAATGGTCACAGTCTAATTTGAGCAGGTCGCAGTCGAAGAAATGGTTCAAACCTGAGAAGTAAACAGGTGAACAGGTGGCAGAAGGCTAGCCGCAGGTGTCTGACTGTCCCACTTCCACCTTTTCCACAACTGTGTGCATAAACTTAGAAAGACAAATACAGATTTCTGTCACCAGAGAGTGTGTATAGTAGGGCTGAGCAAATTATTAATATTATATCAAGTTTGTGATATGAGACTTGATATAATTTGGGATTTTGGATATCGCAGTTATCTGAACTCATTATTATTTGCCTCAACCTTCTTGGTCATCATATCCACATTACTCATGATTGTTTGTCAAAAATCTCTCGCACAAAATATCAATATTGAGGTATTCAGTTCAAGATATGGCTTTATTTTAAAATTGTGATATAATCATGATCCTGTTCATACTGTATATACACCACACTGCATATTCACATACCTTGCATCCTCATATTCACTGTTCATATGGTACATATCTTAGCACATTCACACTACCCTTACAGATTATTCTATTTAGATATTGTACATTACACTGCACTGTACTTTCAATTCTTTTTTGCACTTCTAGTTAGATGCTAAACTGCATTTCATTGTCTTAATACTTTGCAATGACAATTTGAATCTAATCTAATCTAATATTCATGTCCATATCATCCAGTTCTAGTATATATATATATACTATATATATATAGTACAAGTTATACATATAGACCTACTTATGTCCCCTTCCATGGTTGAGGAAAACCTGTACTGTATCCTACTAGAATATCTAAGACAATATAACCTGACAATCAGTATATGTAAATACGATCAATTTTGCATATGTCATTTTTCCTAAACACATTCAGGAGCGTTGTTCCCTCATTTCATTTTGTGCACAAACTTTTTGAAGCAAAACACTTAGAAAAGGACAAGATTTTCAATGCATGACTTGATTCTCCTGCCATTGTAATGCACACCGGACTGTGCACAAACAGGCAGTCAATCAACAGCAACACACACACACACACACACACACACACACACACACACACACACACACACACACACACACACACATTCCATCAGGCCCCATTACCTCATGCATCGGTGTTACTCAAAGCGTACATTCACATTGATCCTCGCCGTTGTCACGGAAACATGCCGATGATTGACAGCACCAATTAAGTCTAATGCTAACAGAATAGGATGTAGCTGCCATTCGCATCAGATCAGTGTGTCTCTTCCGCTTCATTAGTCACAATGATGAAACTCCCTTCCCTGAATTCTAATAACAAGCGGTGAACATCGGCTCCGACAGGCGCGTTGAGGATCGTAGAGGATCCGTACACAACAAGGCCCTCGGAGCTCGGCCGTTATCAGTCCAAACGTAAATGTATACATCAGGACCTTTACACGTGTTGTCATCGTGAGTGAGTGTGTGCGCCGTTTGAACTCACAAAACAGAGACGGTTTCCAAGGCTGCTGAACAGAAGACGATGGCATTGGGAGGCAGCTGGGAGGGAAGTGAATGGAAAGGATGAGAGCGAAGGTTTGTATCAGAATGGGTTTGAGATGGAAAGAGAACAATGTGCATTTACCCTGAAAGTTTCTTTCTACTTTGGACTTTGTCCTCTACCTGCTCAGTACAGTTCAGGTTTAGCTTTACACTTACAGAAGTTTGTAATTTTCATAAGGTTTAAGGTTTTGCTTGATGTTTTGTTTGATCCTTTTGTCGTATAATTTTATGACAACTGCAACTTTGTAACACATGTAGCACAAACTGACTTCTTGTTAGTGGCTGATAACAAACACATGAATGCCTCTTTGCCTCAGGACTTTTTTTTATATATTTCAGGTGACATGCAGTGTCCAAAAAGTATAGATGTGTGTTTAGGAATGTGTGTATGTGTGTAATCTTGATCTTCTTGTATATTTGGTACAGGGTGTGGGTTTGGTATCAGTTCTTATGAGAATGTGGAGTTTCATTTCATTCCTGGTTGTGCTCTCTCCCAGGTGTCTGGGTATTCGCAAATCTATTTTCCTCTGCACATGGCACAGTGACATTTCCCCAGGCGGTGTGTGGCCGCGCCGTCCAATCGTACTTCACTGTTGCCGTTTGATTTAAAAATAAAGAAATTCAAAAACCACATGTCAGCGGGGCCAAAATAACACACAAAAAGGAAAGAAACAATAGCCTAAAACTCATTTAAAGTGGGGAAACTGAAGAGGGGAAGTCGATAACGGATGCTCTCCCTCCCAGAATAAACTACACTGAGATTCCCTTGAGCAAGGCACTAAGATCTTACTGTCTGACTGTACAAAATGAACAGGACATATCTTGATCGGGTTTGATCGGGTTGTTGATCAAATTTGCAAATAGTCACCAATGCCTTAACGATTATTTTCGCAGGTGAAGAGACTTCTTGGCTCTCAAAACCCCCTTACAGTACGAACTGTTGAAAACAACCCCCATCTTTTTGCAAAAGGGAAGATGTCGTTACATCAGAGCGACTGATGTTGCAGTTCATTTCATTGTCAAGCCCTAAAAGCAAGTGACAAAGCCGTGTTGTTGTTCATCGTGATTTATTACTTCCTCCCTGCAGATTCCACCTGCTCTAATTAACCAGATTATTCGCTCTATTGTGAGAACGTGACTCTTATAGATCGGTCCCTTACAGGCTACTGTAAGCTGAGCCAGAAACACATCGATGTTGGTGCAAATCCCTGCTCACTGATGGAGGTCGCCGATAAAAGTAATTTCAAATTACTTAAGGCTCCCTTTATCTAACACTGTTCCTCTGGATCTATCTGAAGGAGACTGTGATCGTACCAGACACCACAACAAAAACATTAATTAAATTGATATCAATCAGAGAACTAATCAAGGAATATTACCTGATTACCTGATTTCTCTCTCTAACCTGGGAGCTGTCAGTAAAGCCAGAGCCTGGCAGTTTTTTAAACATCAATTTAATCTTCAGGATTTTTAGCTTTTTGACCAGCTGGCCTCAGTGAGCAAAAATCTCTGGGATGCAGACCTCACATCCACGGGACGCCCCGCTCGACATTTTCTACACCAGTGACTGCAGGAGGAAACACGCAGGCTGACATCAGGTCTGCAGATGATCCGGCGCCTTGTGAAGGACTCTGAAGACCTGAAGAACACCATGAGCCCTGTCTGTTTCAGATGATCTGACTGAATGGTGCAAACAATCATTTCTAGAGTTTAACACAATGAAAATAAAGGAAAATATTGACTTCAGAAAAGCTTCAGCGTCTCTCAAAACTCAAAATATCAAGGTTGTGTAAACACAAATATCTGAGGCTTGTGATAGACAGCAACCTGCACTGGGACAAACACATCAGATCTACAAGAAAGGCCTCGATTTATTTTTTAGCTATTTTTTTTTCTATAGTGGATAGAACAACACTTACACTGTTTAACAGCACCTTTATAAAAGTGTTTTCTCTGTTGATTTGGAAACACAAGCACGGCCAATCTAAATAGGAAAGATTTAAAAAATCTACAGCCAAGTCACCGGGCCACCACCGAGCAGCTTGACCCGCCTGAGCAGAACGAAACAGGAGCGCTTAAGAGAGCGGAGCAAATCTTAAACGATCTTACCTGCCCCCTGTCAACAGAGGTGAACCTCCTCCCCCTGGGCCTGGCACACATAACAACCCTTTTATTTTTTTAGTTTTTTTTCCAACTTCTGCACCTGCACTGGCACTTACATATTTCATCCTGCTGCGGCACTGAGACTCCCTGCTGTTTGTCCTACAGTAAATACAATGTACAGATATTTTATATTACCTGTCAATTTCACATCACGTCTTCATGTCATTATTTTGTCTTTATGTACTGTTTTGTTGGTGTTATAAGAAGATCAGGGTTCCCACATTATGTCAAATGTAAAATCCCCTGACTTTTCCATGACTTTCCATGACTAAAATATTGAATCCCCATGACCTATTTAAAGGTCTCATGTCATTGTTTTTCCTTAAAAACTTCAGAGGTCTTATTAAGGTTCCTCATTCTGTTTTATTCTGAGGGGGGAGTCAACATATTTGGTGAATAACTAGCTAGAGATTTTAAATTAAGGACAAAGTTCCATGTTATTCCATGACTTATTCCGCTGACTTTCCCTGTATGGAAAAGACTTTTCAAAATTCCATGACTTTCCAGAAACTCCATGACCAGTGGGAACCCTCGAAGATGATTTTTTTTTTCTGTAAACCATGAGGAATAATAAAGTTCTCTGCTGTTTAAAGCAGGTGTGAGTGACAATTCGAGTGCTTCTAGGGCACAAGGCTACTAAAACAGATCCGCTCTTAATGTGTCTCTAAAACGAGGGCAAAACCCCAAAAGTTCCCAAGTTGTGGTCACTATGGTAACAGTTATGTTACAGTGGTCTGATGGCAGTTACATATTATGATCATATGTTTCCAATTGCCTCAAAATCTGTGCTTATACAGACAGTAAGAGACACCTGCAAAGACTCTCGCTCAGACATACGCACACCTACACACACCCACTCAAACACACACAATTGAGCAGCTCTATGAGCTGGGAAAAACAACTGATTTCTAATGCAAAACAATTCGGCGAATCGGCTGGGTTCCAACACACACAGCTCTCTGCCTCTCACCCCTGTGCCCACCAAACCATCAAACAGCTCGCCGCTCGGCTCGCTCTCCTTAAGTTCCCTCTTCAGCGCCGCACGTACAAAGATTTACTGTCTACACCTGCTTACATGGCCATACACACACATACACAAAAAAACACACAGACACACACCCACACACACACATTGATTGTCTCCATGATGGTGGGTAGGAGGGGGAACAGTGGGGCAGCTGCTCAAAGCGGAGTGCAGAATGTAACGTCAGACTTTCAGTTCTATAAAGTTTTACATCTTTGGACTGATACCACTTTCACACCCAGAAGAGAAGCTTTTTCAACTCACTAAATACTTTACAACCTTTGCATTTTCCCACATACACTGAGAACGTAAGTAAGAGCCCGATCCACAAGACGGTGATTTATTGGTCATTTATCATAAAACACAGGTTAATAATACTGAGGTCAGGATCGTCTGCATAGAAACGTAGAGCATGTCCTGTATCAGCGCACCGACATGGATCATAAATGAGCAGGTAACCCGTTTATAAATCTGCTGATCAGAGGTGGTTAACCCGGGTCCCCCATTTACACTGAGCCAAAGAACTGGGTGGCAGTGGGATTTTAGGTCAGTGTAAGAGAGATGAGGAAGGTAAGGCTTAATATGAGACATGCAGTGGTGATGAATGTGGGTAGACTTTAAGGAATGAATGCAGCCATAGGATCAAAGTAAAATCAGGAAGACTTGCACGTGGTTTCTCATTTTTGGGGGGCTGAATAATCAATTCCTGCTCCTTCAATTTATAATAAACCAATCCATTTTCTCCATAAAGGAATACAGACTGAGACAAGATGTTTGATACCATTTTCACTTCTGTACGTCCACTGGTTCGGTTCCTGTGGGTAGCATTTTGTGTTAGCTTAGCATAAAGACTTGAAGTCTACAGGAGTCATTAGCCTAGCTCAGTCAAAGTGAACAAATAAACATAAACAACTGCTCATAGGAACCGAACCAGCTGACGCCCAGAGGTGAAAATAGTATCGAACATCTCGTCTCAGTCTGGGTGAGAAAACTGCTGCTGTCTGACATTCACAGTCTCCGTCCGTGGTGTTCATGGCTCAACACGTGGCCGGTGCAGTAATTTCATAATGTGGTCCAGTCACCTGTAAATTCAATCATGTAACAAAGCCTGGCATTCAGCCAACAATTTAGACTCTCTTGATGAGAATGGAGTGTTTTTAGAAGGTCCTCATAAAGATAGGAGTACATGGATGTGTGTGCTTCACGGCTGTGTGTGTGTGTGTGGGGTGGTAGGGCTGCGGGAGAAGTGGGTGGGTGGGGTGTTGGTGTGTGTGTGTGTGTGTTTGCTGCGACTAGAGGGGCCGGTTTTCTTCCCTGGACTCTGCCTGACGGATTTTGCTCCTCACAAACAAGCCACAGTCTCAGGAGAACCACCCAGAACTCTACACTCTGACTACACCTTTGCTCGCTCGCTCGCTCTCTGTCTCTCTCTCGCTCTTTGAACTTCTCTAATCCCTCACTATTTGCTCCTATCTCTGTATTTCCCTTTGTTTCTCTTTCTTTTAGCCTCTCTGCACTCACCTGTCTGTATCCGTCTCTGTATCCATCTCTCTCTCTCTCTCTCTCTCTCTCCATCAGTCTGTAGTGTTATTACACTCCTCTCTCATCCAGGCTGGTTCCCTGGAGTACAGTCGGTGCAGTGGGGTTGGGACTGTGAGCAGAACACCATCTTTCCCCTCCACTTCACACAGGGCTTAGAGATGAGACAAACACAACTACAGACAGACGAGGCTCTTCGGAGAGCTTCACCGTGTGTGTGTGTGTGTGTGTGTGTGTGTGTGTGCAAGCAATCTTATTTTTGTTTGTGTT
>OMLF01052602.1:0-15685 GCA_900302615.1 Holocentrus rufus
CCGCTGGGTGAGCCCCTGCCAGCTCTGCCACATGTTGTACAGTCGTGTTCTCTGCAGACGTTGACATGTGCAGCAGATGCAGGAGCGCTGATACTGGAACTGCCACAAAACACGGACGTTTAATCTGAATATGTGCTGCTGCTGCTGCTGCTGCTGTCAGGCAAAAACCTCCTTTAAGGACGATTTCACCCTTTCAAAAGCTGTTAAATATCTCAAAAATGCGTGCTGGTCAAGTAAAAATTAGGCCGTTTTCTTAGTTCCTGAACATAATGGAGATGCTGTGGAAGATTTTCACCCTGCAGCAACAGTATTTCACAATGGCCTGATCCCTGTGTATTAACCCATGGAAATATAAGTGCAAAAAATCCCCTAAAAACTGAACATGTACTTATTAAAAGTCCTTCTCCTCTTTAAATAGTGTTGTTACACCTTTATACGTATGTTATGCATTAACACAGGAAAGGCCTTTAAGTTTTAGGCATCAAAGAGAATTCTGAAAAACAATTATAAATACTATTTCCGTGCATGATTCTGAAAATTTACAACACTCATCTGCAGCAAAATAGCTTTTAGGAAAAGTCAAAATTCAAAACAGCTGTTCACTGACCACAGCTTGGATTTTCGAGTGTTAAGGACTGGAATAAGGCCATTAAAGAGTGTAACCAATATATATAATAGCACATCCAAGTTTAAAAAACGAGTGTTGTTTGGGCTAATTTGTCTCAAAGTTGGCTGGGTTGAATATATTTCTGCTAATAAGATGATTCAGTCCTCTTCAAATCGCTCAGGTGGAGGCAGCACCTCGGCAGATTATCTTCACTGCGTTGTAAGCCAGTGGAACATTGGTTTTAGTTATTTACCTCAGGAAAAGCCGGTCCAGCTGTCCCGTCCGTCAGGTCGACAGCAGACAGTCCAACTGGAGCTGAGACTGTGAAATTAGCTTAATCCTCTGCACAGGAAACCCGACGAGAGCAGCTGTTGGACTGGAAATAAACTGGAAGTGAAGCGGCGGTGAGGGGCGGCCTGCAGAGAGCAGGAAGTCCAGCAGGGCAGAAAAAGGCCTCGGATTATATCAAATTTGGAGTTATTCTGTATTTTTATGCTTATTATCTATCATCAGGGCACTGTGACTCTGACCCAGCACGTCTTCCTGCTGGTGATCTAAAAATCCACGTTTATTCTGCTGTTAAACTCATCGGTTTTATGTGTGCAAATGCAAAAAATGTAATGTGAAATATCTGGAATGTCACAGATCAAATAGGTGATGTTCTCATGAAATAATGCGTTCCAACTCTCACAACAGACATACAGAAGCGTGATACTGAACAGTCTAACACAACATGACTTTCTCAAGGGGTCAAACATGAGATCCACTTTTCTCCTCACAGAGGAATCACAGATTTATGTATCCAAGTCCACATGAGGCTGGTGTCCGTTATGTAGCAGATGGGAAATTTTGTCCTGCGTTGGTCCGACAGGTGTGCAGTTCTTACACTTGAACTTTGAGTACAGTTCATGAATTAGGAAGCAACAGAGAAATGCATGTTCTGTGGAGTCGTTATTCTGTGCAACTGTGGTAAAATAGTCAATTTCAATACATCTCAGTTAGTATTTTCATGATTCTTGTTATTTAGCATTATGTTAGCATTAGTATGGGCAAAATTAGAGTTAGACCAATATATCAGTTTGCTGATATAATGGACCTTTTTCTGGAAAACTGATTTCATTCAGTCAGTTTTTCCCCAAATGATTCAGGAAATTTTTCTCAGCCAGCTTCAGGGATGGCTGCTTTCTGATAACCAATTAGAAAAATAAAATGGGTTTGAATGGAAATGTTTAGTGTCCTGCGATGGTCAACATGCTGCTTCAAAGACTTGCAAAGGGTGAAACTCTGAGGGAAATCCTTTTAATTTTGGATAATTTGTGGAGTGAAACAGTCAAATGTAATGATATTGAATAGCGCCACAAAATATCAACTTATCGGTTACGGCTAGCCCACAAATATCAGTCTTGGCTCTCAAAAATTCACATTTGCCAAATCCGTAAATAATCTCCTTTTACTGAGCCAACACATCATCGCCTTTTCAACAAGTCATTTGGACGGGCCATAAAAAACAAACTTTTAAGGACATTTTCTCTTTCTCTATTACTTTGCCTTTTCTGCAAAGGTCCAGTTTTATTCGTTTTCCTCTTCTTCACGGCCTAGTGAGCGTGGTGTAGACCGGCTGCTCCCAGCCGGCCGGCGGGCTGTGAGTGGGCGGGGCCAAAGCCAGGCTGTTGATTAGCGGCGCGGCGTACGGCCTGCGGGACGAGTGGAAGTACGGGTACTGATACAGGCCGGCGGGGTAGCCGGAAAAGGCGCTGTAGAAACTGGGGCTCTGCAGGTCGGTGTAGTCACACTGACTGGCGGAGGAAGAGGAGGAGGAGGAGGAGGTGGGAGGGCAGGCACCCGAGCTCAGGGAGGTGTATTCGGGTTGGTGTGTTGGTGGTGGCGGCGTAGTAGAGGAAGAGGAGCAATGGGAGGAGTGGCTGCTGTAGTGGCCGGGGCTCATCTGCTCGGTTTTGATCTGAGGTCGCTGGTTGGCGTCGAGCCCGTGGGCGTCCTGATTAGAAGAAGATGGTGCCGCTCCGGCCGCCGTCCCGCTTTTTGGCACCCAAGGGGCAACGCCATGAGGGTGTGAGTGGCCGCTGGGTGGGACGAAGGCTCCGGAAGGGTTGCTGGGTCCGTGGGCGGTATCCGGCGGGGTTAAGGCGGTGGAGCCGTGGCTGCTGACGGGCAGGTACTGGTCGAACTCGTGGACGTCGAAGCCCTCCATGGTGCCGATAACGTCGGTGCTGAGCTCGGAAATGTCCACGTTGCTGAAGTCGATGTTCTGCCGGCCGGCGGCGGGGACGGAGCCGGTGCTGCCGTCCAGCGGCCGGTGGCCCTCGTGTTTGATCCCGAGGTGCAGCTCGGTTTTCGGGGTGGTGGGCGGAGTCGGAGGGCCGTGAGACTGACCTGCAAACCAGAACAGAGCAGACACAGAGGTTTCATTGGGACTTTTTTCTTGCACAGCATGAGGGTTCAGGTCAGGTGGGATCAATTTGTTTTCTATAAATTGTAAAGCCTTTTGAAGTCGTGATAAAAGGCAAAAAATAAACCCGACCATGTCTCTTATCAAAGCAAAAATCCACAATCAGATTCTCTTCCATTATTAGATCTCATCAGTCTGATGGTCCCTGCATTCTAGGAATTGTTGTGTAACAAAATGGATAATTTACTTCTCCTGCGTAACCTCAATATGATTCATGCAGTTCTACCTCCATTAGTGATTTCCTGCATTTCCCAGAATGCCCTTTTACAACCTCACACAATGAACGTGTTGCATCCATCAACAGACCAACAGTCAAAGTGAACTTCATGCTTCCTATTCAAAAATGCGATTCAAATTCCTGTTCAAAAATGATGTTTTACATTTTTAGCTATCAGACTCCTTCATAGCTGCTGGAAACATCACACTGCCATGTTTTACCAGTTATCCAAGGAAATAAGAAAAATACACCACCAAACAATGAAATTGACTCAAAAATGCAGGTTACATCACAAATAAATACTTTTAAAGTTTTTTTTTTCAGGGTTGGGTTTCCCTTTAAAATCCCCAGAGTACACTGACACACACTGCAAAGAAATATTCCATTTTAACAAGTCATTTCGTATTATATTCAGTGTTAAAATCTTGTTTTTCTTCAATCAGGGCAAAAAAATCTGCCTGTGGGATGAGATAATCCCACTTGATTCCAATGCAGTTTCAGGAATTTTTCTGGGAACAAGTATAAACAAGGCAGAATAGGGCAGATCAGCCCACTAGGATTAAGAAAGTGACACTTGATTCAAGAATTTTCTGGAAACAAGTTGATAAACATTGGGAACAAGTGGAATTATTTCATCTCACTGGCAGATTTTTGATGTTTATTGGAGAAAAACAAGATTTTGAAACTGAGTATGAGACTAAATAACTAATATATAACACGGGATCTCTTTGCAGTGCTCAATTTGTACTAAATAAACTGTATGAGAAATCAGAAACCTGTATGAAGTGAGTGCTCTCACCTGTCCTGTCAGGATGGTAGTGATGGTGTGTTTCCCCTGTGCCAACCAGCCTGGCCGCCCCTGGTTCGGTCTTGTACAAGCCCTGGTGTTGCTGCTGCACCAGACCGGGTCTGGACTCTCCCTGGCCTGGCTTGGAGCCCTTCCGTCTGCGAGGCTGGTACTTGTAGTCCGGATAGTCTTTCTTGTGCTGCAGCCTCAGCCTCTCTGCCTCCTCGATGAAGGGACGCTTCTCAGTCTCAGACAGCAGGCTGAGGAGGGAAGATGTGAGTTTGACTTACTGGATGTCTTTTAAACATCAGAGATCTAGAACAACATATTGATCAAAGCACATAGAAGTGACACGATAAATCTCAGATTCATCCTGGAAACAAATGTTACCAGGTTCATTGTTTAAAACTGAAAAGAGATGACTGAAACAAATACAGACTATCAAATTTTCTAAAATATTAGGCTTAAAGATAAAACATACTGTAACTGAGGAGCTCTTTCTGTACTTCAGTCAGTAATTTCACTTTTAGTTGAACATACTGACTGTACTGAGAAAGTAAAACCAATAACACAGTCAGCCTTCCACATCCGCTCCAGTGCACAGATTTTGTAGGCTTTCCATAAACACTGCATTAGAAACTTGGGAACCATAAGAGTGAATACTCAGTCAACAGAGAGAGCCTGACTTTACTTTTATGTGCTGTATTTTGCATTTTCTTTGACTAATGTTTTTTTTTCTCTGTTCTCTCATTCATTGTGCATTGCATGTGAAGTTCATAATCTTCTCTTTTGCAAAATGTAACTCAGAAACTTTTGCTCTAAGTGCAGGTTAGATAAACTACTTTTTACTTGGATTCAAATAAATTTTAACACCAGCGATTTTACTTTTACTTAACTTCAGAGCACATTTTCCCACTCCTGTTGAATGTTATCATTGTCCGAGGCACATAATAACTTTTTAATAAATACACAAATATATTAGAGATAATAAAACGTTAAAGCAGAATTTCGGGCGGGAAACAAACACGTCTAGTGGTGTAACTTCTTAATATTGTGCACAATGTCATCTGTGCCATCATAAAGCCCCCCATCAGCTTCAAACTATCAGCCTGCTCACCGCCAGAGTTTGCCCAGCGTCTTGCTGAGCTCGGCGTTGTGCAGATGAGGATACTGATCCGCCAGTTTCCTCCGCGCCGCCTGCGCCCAAACCATAAAGGCGTTCATCGGCCGTTTGACATGAGGTTTGCTCTTCGGTCCTCTCTCCCCCTGAGTGGGCATCGGCACCAGCGACCAGTCGTAACCCTTCAGCACCTGCGACACCGCGTCGCGGATACATGCGGGGAAGCGCTCATCCAACGAGTCGCTCTCCGCTTTGTGCGTAATCCCCGGCGGGCTCGCTGGCCCGTGCCCGTCGGACCCCGCTGGAGAGGCCGGGGCCTCTGAATCCGACCCGTGCTGGGACATGGAGCTGCCGCTGCCCGCTGGACTGCATGGATGCTCGGTGAATGACTTGTTTTCCTCGGTCATATTTGGTCAGTTAATGTCCAGATGTAGTTTTCCTGGATTCCCAAAGGGCTTTCCTAGTGCGTAAAGGCGCACGGCTCTGTAGGACTCTGCTGGCACCACGCAATCAAGTGAAATCCCAGATGTCCTGTGTTCTGCTTGCCATTCCTCTTCACGTCCTGCTCAACAGTCAGGCAAAGTTTGATGAGCCACTGTTTTTCTTTTTGGCACTTTTACTTCTCTTGCAGCCCTCCACCCCTCGCGTCCCATTGGCTTCTGCAAAGTTTTACCAACACTGTTCCTCCTATTTTGGCGTAATGAAGCAGGAGGAGACAGTAGCTTGTTAACATATAGGCCAAAGGGGTCAAACTGGATTTAGGGTTTAGGATTTCAGATTATATTTTATGATTTGTTTGATAGAAACTGACGTGTAGATATGGAAAAGGCACTCAAAAGGAAATGTTCTATTTGCCCACCCTTCCAATTTTCTTTCTTTATTTATACATTTAGCCTATTTGTTTGTTTGATTGTTCATTCATTCATTCATTCGTTCGTTCGTTCATTCATTCTTCTCATCCTTAGACTGTACTGCACTCCTATACAAGGGCTGTGTAATGGTTGAAGGAACGTCTGAATCAACCAATGAAATTGCAGCTATTATTAGCAGATAAGGGCAAGTGCTGCGCAGAAGTGACCAGTTTTGTGTGAGTGAGGGGCGACGTTGGTCCTCTAACTGTCTGTTTGCAGGCAGAGCAGCAGTGTAGAAGAGACTTGGACATCACCAGTTTCCCTAAAGATCTGTCATTTCTTTGCCAATGTCTGTCAAAGAGACATTTAAATGCGTCTAATAAAGCTAAAGAAGTTCATTTATCACATTCACGTTCACATTATCTGCAAAATTTGCAAAAATGCAAATTGATCAATTGTTCATTTTGTAACGAAGAAGAAACAATTTCACATTTTTTAAGGACTAATTTTGACATTTTAACATCAAAGAAAGTGATCTATGGTCTTGTTTCTTGGTTGCAGTAAAGCCTACTGGTCTGTGTTAGACAGAGGACAGAGGATGAAAATATCCTATATGACATTACACATGAATTACTGAAAAAAATTAAGTAGGACTGAAAAGTAGTAATTTTCCATGACAACCAGACTTGCCAAGTGCCGTCACAGTGGCGTCTTGAGGGAAAATAGTGTGTAGAATGTGAGCTTTATCAACAACTGATGGCTTTTAGTTAACACTTTTCTTAATTAAATCACCAATTAGGCCTACATGGTGCAAATTATCACTGGCACTTTCATTCAGAGTTGACGTGCTGATTGGAGGGTGTTTATGAGCGGTCACGGGTTTGGAGCGGATGTTCAACACTCTGAAAAAGTTAAATGAAGTCTGATGGGCGTGGGCTTGTATAAACACACAGTGCTGATTTTTTGTACTCTCAGTTAATTGAACACTGCCGACTTCTTTGAGGTTTGAGCTGACAGAACTGTTAAAAGATGTATTATTTTTTCCGACCGAATTTATGACCGTTGAAACCAGCAGTCCAGGCTGATGGGATTCCAATACGTCTATCTACTTTACACCGACTATTTTATTTAATTTTATTTTAGCTGTAGCCTAAATAGACAAAAAAAGCTGAAAATTTATTCGCCTGTTTTGTTTCAATCGGCCTTATTTTTATTTACCTTCTCTTTTATTTAATTCCCCTGTAGTCTATTCTACTTTAGTATATGTGATAAAAAAAGTAGAGTTTATAATAAGAGATTCACATACAAACTGGGCAAAATGACATGCTGTTGTATTTATGATATTAAAAAAGCAGCCTCGTGATGTCATGTGAATGAATAAAATCTCTTTAACAAGCAGAATTTATCAGGAAAAAAAAGTTAATTAATATTCAATTAGGCTAGGTATGATTTTCTCTCGTAACCGCAGCACTTCCGCCTCAGTGGAGTCACGTGACTGTGAGAACCGTCAACATGGCGGCCACCAGTGAGAGTTGTCAGACCTCTGTGAGGAAACGCCGTGTGGAAACCGCCAAGACTGAGACCATTTCGTCTGACAACAGTAAAGAAAAAGGAGAAAATAAAGATGAAGTGTCAGAGAAAGAGAAGGAGCCTCTGTCGTTACAAACTGGGACTTACTGGCTCACGCGCATCGTGCTGCTGCGCTCCATCGCCTTTATTTACTGTGAGCATGTTGACACTTTCTGGAAGCATTTTACTTTTTAACACGTGCACTGGACTAAAGTCATATTAAAACATATTGGAGTAAATAAAAGCCATTAATGGCAACGACAAACTGCAAGAGCTGTAAAGTTGGAGAACATGTTTGTGACATCTCAGTTTTTACAAGCTGCTCTCTTCTAAATACGTTTGAACACATTGTTTGATTTTGTAGAGCCTTTTGTCACAGGCTGTTATAATTTTCATGTTTAGACTCAAGGAATACAAAGTAACTAACAAAAATAACATTGTAGTAAGTCCACGTGACCTCGTTGTAAGTGCATGTCAGCACGAGACTATAACCATGTTAAAGAAGTCTATTATTTATGATAATTGCACTAATGTCTGAAATTAATGTTGTTACACCCAGCATCTTTTTAACTAGAGACTGGTCCATATATCAGTTGGCTGATGTCTTACCTCAGATATAACAGTAATAATGTATATACAGCAAAAAAGACAGGACAATTTGCAGTGAAAATGACCTTTTAAATTGAAAATCAGTGTTGTCATTAAATAATTTGTTGAGCAGACTTTATTGTTTACTTTGTCCAGCAGCAGCCAGATGAACCTTCACTGCACTTGTCTAATCCAAGTCAGGAATCATTTTGGTGAACTTGTGTTGTTTTTATTTGTCCAACACTGAGTCTTGTTCCTCTCTGTTTCTGTAGTCGTGGCCTTCAGTGTCGCCTACAACCAGAACAAGCAGCTGATCGGCGAGCGCGGCCTGATGCCCTGTAAGGACTACCTGAACAGCGTCAAGCGCTACGTGGGGGGGAAGATCGGCCTGGCGGCGCTGGCCTACACCCCCTCCGTCCTCTGGTTCCTGGACTGGAGCGACATGGACGCCAACCTGGACGGCATCGCCCTGCTGGGGCTGGCGCTGTCCGGCTTCGTCCTGGTGACGGGGACGGCCAACATGCTGATCATGGCGGCGCTGTGGGCGCTGTACCACTCGCTGGTCAACGTGGGGCAGCTGTGGTGAGCCTTATACATCTGAATGGAGGAATAAATGTTGTGAGGTTGATGTTATGAGCTTCTGTCTGGGTGAAGGTGTTGAGCGTCAAAGATGTGACATTCCAGCGGGCAAAACTGTTTTCCTTCTAAAGTTTTAAATAATTTCGCAACCTCCAAAACTATTTTTTTTTCATGATTATATGGATAACTTTGAGGAAAAGTCAGGTAGAACTTTATGATTTCAAGCTCAGTGTGCACTCTGTGTAAGTAACAAATGCTATTCCAAAATGCTGTTTATCTCTTTTTGAGTAAATGATTAAATAAATAAATAATGAAAGAAAGAAGGAAAGAAAGAAAGAAAGAATCATCTGATCATCATCTTTCAGATTGAGTTTATATTGGATTTTGTCTTTAAAAGTGTTTTGTCAGCCGATGTCTTACATTACCCACCGTCCTTAACGGTGCACTACGCAAAATTGAGGGTTGATTGAAGTGAGGACCATTTAGACTCAACTGACCAAAAAAAAAAAAAAAAAAAAAAAAAAAAAACGTAATATATTTGAATCAACCATCTAATTTCATGCTTATTTTTTGTGTTTTGCGTAATGTAATGAGGAGATTTTTTGCTTTAGTTTGAATGGTGTTTGTATTAGGATTGTGTTAAAATGTTAACATTACAACATCCTTTCTGCTCTTTTCCCAGGTACTCCTTTGGTAAGTGAACTTCACCACATTCATCAAATATCTCAACAACTTTCAGCCTTAAACTGAACCCCAGCGAGGCCTCATTTGTACCTCGCTGTTACACAGACGTGGATTTGAGGTGAAGCCACAAAGGTTTGAGAGTCATTTTCATTTTATTTAACAGTGAGACAAACCTCAACCCGTCCAAGATTGATAATGTGCTGCCTTCAAGTCTTGCTGGAAAAATCTGAATTACAAGTCGAGCAAAACAATCCAAACAAAACTGCCTGTCAATCATGTCAGTAATTTATGGCAACCAAGGCAACCCTGATGTAAGTGAACTTATTACTGGCTGTTATGTTGACATCCCATATCAATAAGTAGTTTTGATGTATGTTTGTATTATCACTCTTTTCCTTGTCACATTTTTTTGACACATTCTTTTCTAAGTCTTTTCTCCTCTTCTTGTTCGCTGTACAAAGCAGAACTGTATTTTTTGATTCCCAAAATGAAATATCAGCCAGTAAAAAAAGTGTTATGGATCCATTTTGTAATTATCTCTAATCATATGTATTTGAATATGTGATGAGTCACACTTCTGCCACTTCTGATCGCCTTAGCAGAAAATTACAAGGTGCACTTGAAGGCATCGTAAGCCCTTCCTATAGATGGATTCACAGGCAAAATGAAGGTTCATGGATGTTTTGTGCCTCCTAACAAACCAGTGAACAGTCTTGAATGCAACTGTAGTGGGAGAGAATAGAAATGAGTGCAGAGAGTATAAATAGCGCGCTGGCTGCAGGGCTCCGGCCCAGATAAGTGGCGAGGTCAGTGGGAGCTCTGTGATTGGTTAATGACACTTTGGGGTGAGAGACGCCAGGCCGATGTCTGTGGTCAGGAGCTGCGGCTTTGCTTTCTCTTTTTTTAATCTTTTATTTTTTCTCTCTCTTGTTCTCACACTCTGTCTTCCAGTTCAAACTCTTTTCTTTTTACATCTTTTAACGATCCCTCTCCAACAGTTCAGAGTCTTCGATAAAGCTGCACTCATTGTTCTTAAATCTAAAATAAAAACGAAAGAGAAGCGTGTATAATAACCTGTCTGAAGAGATTAGACCGGCACACTCTGTCCCTTTTTTAAAAACCCAGTTTTATTAATATAATGCTGCTGTCAGGCCAAGGCTTCATATCTCTAAAATGTCAACTTTTCAGGAAGCCAAGCAGCCTTCTTCCCAGTTCAGCTGCCATGCATTTCTCACTTTAATTGGTTTTGAAGACGTTTTATTAATCCAAAGTTTGCATAGAGCACCGTGTAATCCTTCAATTAAATTAAAACATGAACAATCCAAAATTTTCACGACAATAAATACATTTTTATTTTGTATTTGCCACATTGATTTTTGACTGTCAGTGTCTTTTGTTAAAGGCATCATGAGTCTCAGTTACAATCAGTTACAAATAAATCTGAAAAAAAGTGTTGTTTTTAAAAGCTGCTTCTTAAAGCTGCAAGATTTTTATGCAAAAATACAGAATAAAACTTAATTCATGAAGTGGGGCAATAGAGAAAAGTCTAAACATCACAGGCCGGCCGGGTTGGTGAACAGGAACATGCTGTGTGTACTTCACTGACATTACTTTACAGGATTTTTCAGTATTTTTTGCCTCTCGCTGCCATTTGGAGCTGCCCATGTGCAAAGTTTCCTCCTTTAAATACTGTCTGATTTGTTCATTCCTTTGTAGTTTGTAACTGTGTAACTTTGTTGACAGAAGTGCTTTTCAAATAAAATTATTCTTCATTTTTCCTGCAGGTTGGGAGAGCCAGCTGTTGGAAACAGGGTTTCTGGGGATTTTCCTGTGTCCGGTGTGGAGTCTGTCCCAGATCCCCCGACGCTGCCCCCCCTCCCTCATCTCCATCTGGACCTTCAGATGGCTCATCGTTCGCATCATGCTGGGAGCCGTGAGTAACACACACACACACACACTGTCCACCAACACACAGAAGGCAGTCAGTGTGGACTGAAGGTGGACATGACTGCAACTAGTGATGAAAACTTCTGTAAATTAATGGATTAATTGATCAACAGAAAATCAATTAAGATTTCTAGTCCTTAATCAAATAAAAACACCAAACACTGTCTGACTCCAGCTTCACCAAGATGCTAAGATTGTCTTCCTTTTCTCCGTTCATTCATTATAAAATTAATACTTGCTGATCACTTCCCATCAGACTTTATTATTTATGACACTTGATAGATGGAATGATCAATGGATTATGTGCAAAAGTAATCAATAAATCAGTCTAATCATCAGTTGTTGCCCTATCTTTAATTTAAGCTAACATTAACATTCCTGTAACAGTAATCCCCAACTAAAAACACTGATAACTGAAAGATAAACACCTCATATTGTTTATTTTATATCTTTGTGAACCACAGTTCTTTCTCATGTATGCACTGTTTTTTTCATTGCACTGAACTTGCAAAAGTTAACCACATTATCAGCGCACCTTATCTTAAATGTTGATATATCGTTCCTCCTTAAGCACATAAGATAAATACCTCAGATTATTTCATATTTTCTCTCAAACCGTTACTTTTGTACGGTCTTCTCTCTGAGTGTAACCCGTGGCAGCTGCTCTCTGACTTGTCAAACACAATAAAAAAATAATGAAAATGGAGTTTACATGCGAACGCCACCAGCACCTCGACAGACTCGTTTCCTGTGGGGAAACCCGGCCGAGGCGGCGCGGATTTCGAGCGGAACGGCAAAGACACAGAACGCACGCCCACACACACACACACACACACACACACACACACACACACCTGAATCCGTCACACACGCCAGCGCGGGGAAATTAAGCCGTTTCGCAAGAGCATGATTCCGCGGGATATTCCAGTGTTTGTCCTTTTGATTTGGGACCGTTACTTTTGGAGCAGCGTTTCGCTCGAAAACACCGCCAGTATTTGGAAATCCAACCCAAACAAATGGTCAGTTAAACAGCATGTCTGGTTGTTTGACAGTCTCCATGGTGAGTTTTAGACCACTGACCCGGTTTTATCTGCCAATCACTGCGGTTACCACAAATCCAACAGGGTTTTTCCTATTAAGACCGTGAAGAGAGCTGAAAAACAAGGGGACCCACCTCCACTCTCCCACAGCTCCACAGACCCGGTTCTGTGTTTTCCTGAGACACGGAGTCATTACAACACACTCTGTGGAGGGTTTTGCTGCAACATGAGATGTCTGACATTTGAAAACACCTACACCTTCACGCCCACTCCTAAAGAGAGATTTGACGATTAATTTAATGGTTAATGATGCCAGCAGTTGTGGTCAGTGGGTTCGTCATTGCAGATGCATGCTGTGCAGCCGAGCTTTGTTCAAACCCACAGAACTTTATTTGAAATTCTAGCGGAGATCCCAAAGTTTCCAAAGATCCCAAATCTGTCCTGCTGAATTTGAGGGAAATGTGTCTAAAATGATGCACAAGACATGTAGATATTTTCTATTTGATGTAATTCTGCAGCCATAAAACAATGGCATCTTGGCTTTGAATATTTCACTCAATATAAGTGTGATGGAGCTTCAATGAAGCTGCAACCAGCAGATACACAATATGGGTGTAATGTTGTCATGCAATATGGGAAAAAATGATTTCTCAAGTCACTTAAGGGGGAAATTTAAGGGAAAAAGAGTGCAAGGGGTTAATAAAAGATAAAAGGCTACTTAAGTCGACAAAGGGATAACGTTTATGGATCGGATCCTCTACATCTGAGAGCTAATGATGAGCCTAACCATTTTTAAATGAGATTATGAGTTTTGACGTTTGACAAATTTTGCCTTCCCAGAAACGGAATTATAACATTTTGGAATCGAGCTCCACAAATTAAAACCAGAGAGACGCCCAGAAATCCCATTAGACATTACTAATGTGGCTTTTAACCAGTTCCTAGAATTTAATAGCTTGGTCATTGCTGAATTTATTGTGGTACCGCTGCCAGCTGTTTCTGCATTCCTCAAAATTGGGATGTTGGACACTTTTCAGTGCGATTGTTGCTGGTGATCGACCTGCCTGTCTGCGAAGCCGGTTTGAATTATGTTCTTTCTAATTTGCGGCTCTTTCAGTGTGAAGCATTCTTGTATATTATGACGGCTGGTTTGGCTGTTTTATGGTAGTCTTCTTTGTTCTTTGTGTTTGTCAGCATAAATCAAACCCATGATCATAATTCATGTGTTGACTGCAGAGGGGCTTCATGTATTTCAAATGAGAGAATCTATTACCGCTGCACCGTCCTGATGAATATACATCGCGTTGTAACACAAGTGCTGCATGTGTTGGATTTATTATCTCCACCAGTGAAGTTGGAACGAGGTTTTGTTTTCACCCGGTCTGTGAGATAGCTCAAAAGACTGCAGATGGATTTGGCTGAAGTTTAGTGGACTGATAACTTCTGGACCAAAGATCGGCTAATTAAATTTGATTAGTGATCCAGACCTGGGATTTCTGCCACAAGGCGATTTCCTTTTTTTAGCCCTAAACTGTTAGGCTGCGTTCAGGTGCTGCCGGGAAAAGTCTGACATCGGGGACTTCCGAATTAGCGCTGCGCTCATTGGTTGTTTTGGTGGAAAATCAAACCTCCAGTCAAGAATAACTTTGTTATCCAGAAGAGGAAATTAATTTGGTCAAAGTGCAAAACAAACATCCACACAGCAATACAAAACAAGCTTTAACAAACAGCAGCAGCAGCTCTTTGACTGCTCCTCTGCCCGTTACTTCTGCCTCTCTTTCACACACCTACTTATATATAATAAGTACAAATGGAAATGCTTACATGTAAAATAAATACATTACGGATTAAGTAAATAAATACATTTCTGGAAGGCAAACAAGCTTTTACAAAGGCTGCAGCTTTGCAAAAATTGTTTTCTGAGCGCAGGCGAGATCGCCCTTCTCAACATTGGTGTCTGTTTTGAAAGATGTGATAATATTTGGGTTTATCTTGCCTGTTTATATTCCCTTCAAAATTTCTCCAATATTGGAAGAAGCCAACAGAAAAGACTGTCAGATTATTTTAGAGAACTTGTAGTTATAATATTTTGATATTCAATATACAGTCAAATATGCCATAATAACTTGAAATAGAAATACATTCTGTGCTCACAATGTGATTTTATGTACTAAAAATGTCTAACTAGTTGCCAGCGGCTACCACAATATCAGATATTTTGCTACTTCTGGTCACGTCTTCACGTTGAATTTGATGCAAATGTTGTATAAATCCCATGCATGCTTGATTTGAAATGCACACCAACTGCTGCAGCACGCAATAATCCTGAGCATGCAGCGTTTTATGGGAAATTAATGGAAGTTGCATTGAAATGCAGTGATGCAGTCAGTGTGTCAGAGGGTGTTGCAAAACTGAATCCAGTGCACTTTTACCCAGTTTTTCCAGCTTTGCAAGCAATAGTGAAAATTCTGTTGTAAACATGCCTCAGCTGAGACCAGTGAGGATCTTCGTGCAGAGCTCACATATGCATTTACTCCTCAGTGACATAAAAGTGGATGACATGATTGTGGCAGCAGAGTTCATGCCGTCCAAAACTCCGATGTTAAAATAGGACCCTATGGTGGGAGCTCAGATGTTAACATGGGGCTCTCTCAGACCAGCGTCCCCTGTAGATTTGAGGTCGATCACAGTGACTTTGTTTGTGTAACAGCTCTGCAGTGTCAGAGCGCAGTGCAGTCGCTGCCACAGAGCCTCAGTGTTTGGTCCGGCCGGCTCACGGCCATCTATCTATCTGACAGTCTGCGGTTCACCACCGCGCTCCGACAGCTATAGAGTTTCTGCCTGTGAGGACGACTTGGCCTGGCGTGCGCTTCGAGAGTGGGATGGAGTGTATTGTCAGAGCAGCTGTGTGTGTGTGTGTGTGTGTTGGTGAGTGTGATTTTGCAGCATGACTAAGAAATGTCCCAAGTTGATCCTCAGCAGAAGTTGTCACATGAGTTAGCATGACTGCTGCACTCCCTGATCTAAATGATGCCCTTTTTTTTCTGTCACCACTGTGGTGTGTGTCGTCATGGTGGAGTCTGTCTGTCTGTCTGTTTGTGTGTCTGTGTGTTTGTTTGACTGACTGACTGACTGACAGTGTGTGTGTGTGTGTGTGTGTGTGTGTGTATGCAGCACAGTGCTGAGGAAAAGAGATTTGTTCGCCATTACCCACAAAGCCCCCTCCCTC
>OMLF01052604.1:0-11416 GCA_900302615.1 Holocentrus rufus
CACACACACACACACACACTCTCTCTCTCTCTCTCTCCCTCTCTCTTTCACACACACACACACACACACACACACACACACACACAGAGAGAGAGAGAGAGAGAGAGAGAGACAGGAAACGAGAGAGAAAGAGAGAGAGAGAGAGATCATCGCAAGCCACGACTAACTATATTATTCCCCATAGTAACAACAAACCAGTACAACAGACCAGAGGAAACTGGATACAGTCCTTTACAAAGCACAATTCAAACATCCTCTCCCCAAACCACATACACACACAAACTCATAGCCTTATAATACTATAACATATTCATTGAAAGTATCCATTTAAGCATGCTGTCTATTTGAACCTGGATCTCAAAGCCTCCAAACCATATGCCTATCCCCCATTTAATGCTTAAATATTTTCAGCCAATACATGATGAGACGGACTCAACAATTTCCAGGAGTGAATATTCTTAGGTGGGTGCCTTGTATTTCCTAGTCTGTCAGCGTAAGTGTGCTACAATAGTAGATGAGGTCTATATATTTAGACATGACAAAACAGCAACAGCCATAATACATTCAAATGTAGATGAAATTAAAGGCATAGTCTGTATGAAAATGTATGTTAATGAACTCTGATATGTTAAACTGCAATTAAAATTGTGAATTAGTTATATGGATTAATCAACTGATTGCTAATAAAATAGACAGATAACTAATGAAGCAATTGTTGGTTTCAGCTCTAACCGACATCATTTGGTTTTAAAGGGATCACACCACAAATGCAACACACCCGATGATTCTGGCTGTTTCTGTTCTAGTAAATGTGGGTGTTGCTGTTTGGACGCTTTCACGGGTAATGATGTCAAGCCAGAGGCTAACATCATAATAAACTGGTTCACTTGTGCACCAGAACACAGCAGACCTCATTTATCAAGCAGTGATTCTGCTCTTTACTGAAATAAATGTGTTTCCTGGGAACCGTCGCCCCAGGAAACATCCGTTTAAATGCTGATACAACACATGTAAACAGCTGGCACTCGTGGTTGTGTTATTAGGTTCTCATGACTGTATCTATCATGTTGAATTTTATGTCAATACTGATGGCTGGGGACATTTTTTTAAAATCACACCAAAATGTTGATGATCGCCGCAGAAACTGTCAAGCTTGCAGCAACAAAATTAATGAAGTGGAATGTAGACCAAATGTAGATAATTTTAACGCATTATATTAATAGAAAGTCCATATTACTTGCAGACACAAATAATTAATCAAAGACAGGTTACAAATACTGCAAAAACAATTATGTTCGAGCAGTAAAAAGAGGAAAATACTACTGTTTTCTTTCTTTTTTTAATCAACTCCAACTTTAAATTTCCTTTTTTCTGTTTTTAGCAATAGTTGGATAATTAAGGGTCATTGTGACTAAACTTCCTGGATGAATGTGTCATCATCTCATGTTAAACACTATATTCTATAGACATATTCAGGATGGACACTGTCATATAAGTTTAATGTAACCCCAGAGGACTGTGGCCTAGTTGGATCCCCAGGGATGTGTGTGTATGTGTGTGTGTGTGTGCATGTGTCCCTGGTATGTTGAGCACAGGAGGGACTCAGAGCTCGTCCGAAAATAGCAAGCGGAAAGCACGTAGGTGAGCAAGCAGGCGGTATAGCTGGCATCGGTGGCGTGCATGAACTGAATGGCGTGCATGAGTCACTGAAACACAGATGGCCTGCTGGAGAAGCGGGGGCCACAGACTGCTCGTCTGTCACACAGCAGGGTGTTCGGGACTCTCCATCTACCTCCAGCATGCCTTGGTCCAGTAACTGACACCACTGATCTGCTTTCCCATAAGACCTGAGGGCTTTAGCACATTTATCTTCCACCTCCCCTCTTGATGCTCACTTGGGCTGTCACAAAAGTATAAAGTCCACCTCCAGACTAGCCCTGTAACTTTGCAGAGACCCGTGTTATGATGCAGTGCCGGGCGTGCGCTGTGTGATGTAGGCCACACCTGTTGTCTCGCATCAAAGATAAGACACCAAAATAGACCGGGAGCTGGAAGCTGTTCAGCATTTCCCGGCTACCACGAGTGGTCCTGAGAGCGGACTGGAGGCAGGAGCAAATAGCACAGCAGCTAATCTCAGCAGGCTCACATGCTGTCTGATTTGGAGGGAAAACAACTCGCCATAAGCTTGGAAAACAGTAAAAACTTTATTCAATTAGAGTCATGAACTTGTTGACTACAGGCCAATAAAAGGCCTACAAAGTTCTAAAAGGTAAACCTACTCACAAGATTCAATTATTCTTTATTTCTAATTACAAGTATTACTTTCTTATATTTTATACTTTTATTAAGTTTTATGTCATTTTACCAATAAACTTATCACAAGTTTAAACATTACTATCATACTCTTATGAAAATTCTAGTTATTTGCCTATATTATGCTCTCAAATACTTCTCACATTTTCTTTTTCATTATGAATAATGTCACTGATGTTGTGACTATCATGATAATGATCTCGTTTTATGTTATCTACACAAAAAGCCCCGTCCATTTTCATCTGAAGCGTGAATAAGCAGAAAGCCTGGGATGGGCACTGGTAGCTCGAACATAAAGTGCATCACAATAACGAAAATACAACTTCCGGTGATTACTTTCAAAGTAAAACCTCCATTGAGATAAGTTGTACTGTACAGCGTATTTCAGGGTAATAACATCAAAGGGAAACCAGAAAATGTATTAAAACACTGGGCGTTCAGTAGTGGATTACTCTGGAGGTCCAATGCTAAAGTCAATTGAAACTATTTTGCCAGAGTTGGAATTAACTTCAGTAGGAAAAAAACACGCACTATAATCAAATAAATGTGTCAGTGCATTTTTCAAATCTTGCATCTAAACACACATCCTGCTTATAATTGAATGAGATTCTATTTTGTACATATCAATGTTTTCGCCTAATTATCCACCCTCTCTTGTCCACACGCATGCGCTCACTACACACGCATAATTTTTACACTTTGATTTTGAAGGCAGCGTCGCTTAACTTCCGGCATCAGTCTGCCTGTGTCCGGCTTCACGCAGCTCGCTAATAGTCATGCTTTTTTCCTCTGGCCCAAACAACAAGATAAACACAACAGCGGCTTTACTCACAAAGGCGGATCCAGAAGTCACACATGCCGAGCACCGCGCCGTAAAAACACTGAAGTAACGACATGAAAAAACAACTGCCGCTTCTCTTCTCAGATCAGATGATGGGACTCTTCTCCCTCTTTTCCTCTCTCAGTCTGACGATATTGGATCTTATGTCAGGATGTGGACTCGCGTCACCCCCCACCCCACCCCATACACATACACACACACTGTCTGCACTGGGTGGGACAGTCCCGTTCGCAATCAGCCCACACAAAAATACTCACTATAATAATATTATAAGGAAACTATAGCGACTTTTATTATTTGTGAGATAGTCAGTGGTGTTTATAGTGGCCTTGCTGTACTTTCTGGCAGCTTTAGAAGTCTTTAAGTATCACAATTAATCCTGTAATATTCCAATAGGGACTTTCACTTTTGCCTAATTCTGCTGTATTTTTCTAAAAGGTATTATAGAATTACTATAGATATTTGACCTAAGAGGCAACATAGAGCCATTCTAAGCAAAACTAACATACAACATAGAAAGAATACAAAGACTAAAAAGAAGGCAGACCAGACTTGTCTTTTTGACACCGATTACAGCCAAGTAGCTAAACTATGAGGTAGTAGGTTTCTTTTAAATTTGACACTGAGGGAAAAAAAAAATCAGTCACACACAAAACATGGTACATAAACTCAGATAGTCTCATGCCACCTTGTGGCTGAGAAGCTGATTTAACTACACAGAGGGTTAGTTGATTCTGCACTGAACATTCTCATACCCAGATCAGGGGAAGGGATGTGGTGCACCACTTAAACTCATTGTACCTACTTTTTATTCTCACATAAATCTTTATGAAATAAATGCATAGTAAGTAGCATCAAACTGATGCAGATTGTGCAACAACAGGGTCTCAGTTAAAATATTTATATGCAATTGTTGGTTACAAAGGTAATTTACTGAACTTTTTACTTACCAACATGCATATGACACTTAATTGCAACACTTTGTCTTTTTTGGGTCGTACATCTAAAGGTCACTATTAGTCAGTTTATGCATGAAACCAATATTGCAGAAGTGATTACTACAGTCAGATTACATGAAAATAAGGAATATGCAATTTAAGAGGCAAACACATTTGAGATTAGCATTCTAATTAAATTATTCAGCTTCAGAGATTACAAGTTTACCTTTAATCTTGACCTTGCTCTGACCCGATCAGTCTCTGTCAGCAGGCACAACAGGCGAGCAGATGGCCAAATCCACAGAAACCAACTGCAGCAGCGTGGGACAGAGAAACACTGCTCAGGTCAGTGTCATGAGGACCAATAGCTCTGTCAGGCCTAATTCTGCCACCAGGGCCTTTCACCTGCAGTCGTCCTCAAACCCACACAGAGAGGGAACCCTTTCAAACACATAACAGAGGAACAAACAGAGCCCTGCAGCAAGGAGGACTTTTTGTGCTCTTTTTTTTCTTTCTTTCTTTCTTTCCTTCTTCAGTAGCAGATGAGTCATCTTGGCATGTGACAAACAAATTTCATCCTTGCTCCCTTAAACTTGCGTGGGCTGGGCGAAGGTGTGAGCGTACATCTGGCCAAGATCTGGGCTTGATCTTGATTTGACCAGACTTAGGTCGTCTTTGCATCCCTCCCATGTTATATTTAGAACGCGGGGAAATTTTCGAAGGTATTTATTCTCACAGGCTCTCTCTGAGCTGTGCTCTTGGAAAAACGCCAGTGATGACAACAATTGTCCTTAATTGGATCAGGCTGTCTGGTACTTTTCATCCGCCCACTCACACACCTTGTAGTGAGGGCAGGAGTGGGGTGCGATGTTACTTTCGGCCACTAGGGGCAGTGTTGTACAAGCTTTATTTTATTCTCTAGTGCTGTACATCCAGCCTGTGAGCACACAGTTGTCCGTTGTGCTCTCTGTGCATTTAACTATAAAGCTTGCAAACCATATCTACACATTGGATTTGGTTCTTATCCCACATTTTACACTTTTGTTACAAACTCAGAGAAGTTTTTTCTTGCTACTTTGACAGTCTGTAATCTACAGCTTCCATGCGGCCTACACATATTTTTAATCTGCATACTTCACTGCTTTTGTAACGGATTTCTCTGATACGTCTCTTTAAGAGAGAACGAGGTCAACGCCGTTATTCTGCATTTTGAGGCCTTGAAGATTTTAGTCGGAGCGTTCTGAGGAGTGTGGAGGAAAACTAAAGGAGTAGGCGGTATTCCATAGTGTGTGACAAGCCCATCAGCAAAATGAGCCGCCGGCATGCCTGAAACATTTACTTAAGGAAGGCTTTATTGAGCGCGGGGCCTCTGTTCAGAGCCATAGGAAATTCACAGCCATTAAATTAAACATTGTCCTGTAGCTTATTACAGGAGCTCGGGGAGGAAGACAACTCTTTGCAGCCAATCTCTTGGCACCTCTGAAAAATAGATGCTGGGAAAATGAGGCTGGATAATTGACAGCGGGCCAGGGAGAGCGCGAGAGTGATGGAAAGACAG
The DNA here is from genome assembly GCA_900302615.1 of Holocentrus rufus. Lineage (NCBI taxonomy): Eukaryota > Metazoa > Chordata > Actinopteri > Holocentriformes > Holocentridae > Holocentrus > Holocentrus rufus. Next base: position 5,651 of record OMLF01052604.1, read on the forward strand.
AGAGAACGAGAGAAAGAGAGAGAGAGAGGGAGACAAAGAGAGAAACCATGGCACATTTCCCAGGTGTAAGATCTGTGTGTACTCCTTTTAATTGAAGGTCAATTCTCCGTTTCAGCGAGACAACAGGTTGCTTTTTTGCGCACACACACGCACACACACCTAAAGCCGCGAATAGAGTCGCTCTATCAGAGGCGGAGGAGAGGAAAGACTAAGTGTAGAGGTGATGAATATGTTAACTGGAGACGACGGAGGGTGGAGGAGCCAGGGCTTAGAGGCAGTAAAATCCTCACATTAACCGATTGCTATGGATTTTCCGAAGCTTTAGAAAGAGGATCTGCTCCAGATTTTGTTAAACCGATCCAAAGGAGCTGATGTCTAGGCCAACATGTCTGTCCCGGGCAATAGTAGCAACTGTCAGCGTGTGTGTCTGTCCACGTGTGCGAGTGCGAGTGCGTGTGTGTGCGCGCGCGTATGCCAGTTTGAGAGGCAGACGATAGCAGCCACAGCCACTTGACGTTCAAAGAGACGAGATCAAAGGACAACCCCTCACTTCAGTCTCCTTCCTCAGGATTAAAAAGATCATCAATAATAATGGGTTGGAGCGGCGCAGTGGGCAAACTGGAAAGGAGTATGAGCTGAAGCTGTTACATCTCTCCTGTGTGTGTGTGTGTGTGTGTACGTGTGATGTTTTGGCAGTTCGCTGGGGGGACAAGCAGCAGCAGCAAACCATAAGTGCAGGCTGTTTTCCTGGAACCGGTGCCTGAGCCATCCTTCAGAAACATCATGCAATATTTACCACAACAACGTCTTCACTTCTCACTTTGGCCTCCCAGCAGCTTTCCTGTTAAATGTGTGATTGTGTGTGTGTGTGTGTGTGTCTGTTTGTGTGTAAGCACCCTACATGCATGCATCGCCCTTGGATAGCAGAAGAACAGAGAGAAATAATAAACAAGGCTGTTTATGCCGTGTCTGTTTTCTGCGGATGAACTTATTGCAGAATTATTTATGCGAGCGATCAGGTTTTATTATCGCGGAGGCCGAGGAAAAAAAAAAAAAAAACGAGAAAGCAAGGACTGCCAGACTCCAAACTTCAATTATGAACAGCACATTCTGTAATACATATTGTACAAACCTGTACATAAGTGCTACCATGTGTTTATCTGCATGTGTGTGTGCGTGTGTGCAAGCGGGAGTGCACATTACCCCGCGCTGTTTGCTCTAATCCTTTGAACAGCAAGCCGCGCACATGGCTGGCATACGGCTATGTTACAGCACATCTCCATTATGTGTCCCCGGTAATGCATGTGAGACAGGCGCTCTGCTCTCTCTCTCTTTTTTTGTACTCGAGACTGAAATCTTCTCCTCTCCTCCCGCGCCCTCGCTCCCTCTCCTCCTCAATCACGGCCTCTCCACAGGAGGAAAAAAAAAAAAAAAGAGGAGCGCCGGCTAATTAATTACAGTGACTGACGACTCAGTAGTGGAGATCTAAGGAGGTGATGAATTGCTGAGTTGTACAACTATGACAGTAATCTGAAACAATCCGCTACCTTCAGTACCTACCATGTAAAACTGTTCCCTACTGAGCCCCGTGCTCGTTCTCTCTCTCTCTCTCTCTCCCTCTCTCATCACAATTGATCCTCAAATGCAATAATGTCGGGAGCAAATTAAGGTCAGAGGAAAAAAACAGCAAATCTCAAAGAGCATTATATGTCACAACGCAGCCAATGATTTCAAATTGGTGCCAAGTGTGGAAACAATCAGTGACATAATGATGAATGGGTTTGCCACCTCTCTGTTTCTAAACTAGTTGAACAGGTTATTTCCCCGGCAAGGTGTTAGAATTATTGGCAATCGGTTATATTGTTAACTAGCTCACGTTTTATATATTGGTTTATGTAAATTGATGTTTGGATGAGGCTAACAGTTACATTGTGTTGAGCTCGGCTTTATGCAGCTGCTAGACGGACTCCTGATGTTTTGAGACCAATAACAAGGACACTGGATAATAAAACACCAGTCTGCATTATGTAAAGTGTGTTTTGTTATATAGTTGAATCTTGTCAAAGCTCAAACAAGGGGTTTATAGTGATATTTCCCATGCCTTCAAAAAATGTTGTACAAAAGTTTGTTTTGAGGTTTTGAATGCTGTCACTATGACATAATGTTTTCGTGTGTCGTATGTCGTTTGTGGTTATTGGCGTCAATGGGAAAATATGACATACTTGTTGTGGTCGTGGAGATATTGTCTGTTCACAAAATCTAGCACAATATAAGCAAGATTTTCCAAAAGCGGAAAGTGACTTCCACATAACAAGCAACTATTATGTTGTTGTGATGAATAGTTGTTGAAAAAAATGACTATTTGTTAAAGATCGGTGTGGTTGAGGCTTGTTTGAGAGTGTCTTCATTGTCAAAACGGTAAACTTAAACTTAATTTCCTTCTTTGTTAACTCAGGCTTTCAAGTTTCACCAAAGATATTCACAGGTGAGAATAAATAACAAGCTCTAATTTTACACGGTGCTGCTAATGTTAGCTTGAAAGGACTGAAGTGCTGCAGCAAACCACAGGCAGGATGGACGGATCGGAAAATGACATCAGATAGATGTTGACAGGCTGAGGTGAGGACCCTTTAGACTCAACTGACAAAAATATGAAATAAGCATATAATCCACCAGTGAGTCAGTTCGACGATGAGAACCATGTAGACTCAACCATCAAATTATGTTCTTATTCCATACATGTGTTTTTTGTTAGCTGAATTTGAGCGGTCCTCATTTCAGTTGACCCTCGTCAGTTTGACATAGTGCAACTTTATGCCCATTATCTCATTTTTTTTTTATCCGCCATATTTGAGCACAGCATTGGCTCTTTGGTGTCCCACATACCAGACGAGTGCCTCTACTTTGTACTTCCACAGTGTCCATTCATCATGTGACAAAATCAGGCACGCGAAATGGATGTTCATTAAACGGACAACAGCTGTTATGCTGCTGCTGCTGACACCTGTGTGCACGCACAACGCGCGCACAAACACACACACACACACACACAGAAATGCACACACACACACTGCGCACCGTCTCCAGCGATTGTCCCCCAGCTACCTGACATGGGTCTTAAGATGTTACCTTTACATCATTGGCAAATGACTATTGATCAGCAAAGTTACTTCTGCAAGGTGTGTGTGAGAGATAGCTAGATAGCTAGAGAGGGAGAGACAGAGTGAGAAAGCAAGAGCGAGAGACAGAGAGAGAGAGAGAGAGAGAGAGGAAAGTGACACAGCAGGACAAGTGCACCTGTATCTGATCATGTTTTATCTGCTTTTTTCCCCCCCTTTTTTTTTCTTAATCCGTCTCAGCAGCGCAAAGCAGCTGTCTAGCTTGAAAGCCATGGATCTGTTCCCAACAACACTTCACCTGATAAATGGTCTTCATTATCTCTCCCTTCCTTGGGGGAAGGAGGTCTGAATGTCCCCCTCTTGATCTTATCAATCTCTCTTTATGGATCAATAACCACTACAAAACAATAAAACAATCAACCGAACCCTCTGTTGCCTTTAACTGTGCCGTTTGACTGAACTGTCAATAGGTGCATGATGGGAATGTAGATTGCTGCGATTTCATATTTTGACCAGTTTTCTTAACTGGGCAGCCTTTTTTCAGTTTCGGAGGAGGAAATGGTTTCGTCGCTTTGGAGGAAGTCAGTTGAAGCAAATTTGAAATGGCACTAAATGAATGTTTGCTCAGAGTCAATGGGGAGCCCTTTGAATTGACGCAACTGCTTTTGTCATCCTTACAATTTGCGGCAAATGATTTTAATTAGCTGGCTGTTACCTCATCGGCCGGGGTTTGGGGAAATGTTGTGTTTTAATCGGCATAATTAAACAAGAAAAAAAAAAACGCCAAAGCGCGGTGGCGGTGGCCGACGGTGATTCACTGCTGCGCACAACGCACGGGAGTGATGTCTGAATTTGCAGTGAGAAACATAGAAGCGCCCAGTGCTGAATGCCAACACCACTCAGCATCAATACTGCATGCAGTAATGCTGGAAAGCCAGGCACCCCGGACCACAAGGCACACAAGAGGGCTAAAATAAGACCCAGCCACTGAGCTCTGCAGCTTGAATAAGCTCTTATGAGGAAAAAACAGTTCTGCACTCATCATATTGTATCTGAGAGGAAAACTGGGTCAGATGGATAATAATGCACAGAGTTTGGGTCTGCCTTTGCAAAGTGAAACTACTCCCTTGTCAGCTAACCAAAGCTACTCCTTCCGCTTTGAGCAGTTCAGGAATGGCTTGTGTCTGAGCAGAATTGCAAAATAAAGGATTTGAAGGAAAAACACTGTCTGATTCTGTGTCCACACTTTATATAAGCATAAATCACCCTTTGTAGGAACTGCTGTTACTCATTTATATAATTCTCTTCTGACAGTGGACACATGCTGCATAATGCATGATGTACACACACAGCACATCTATAATACATCGTCTCAAAGCACACATATGAATCTGTAATGCGCTAGGGATTATGTATGTGCGCATATATTCATGAGTACACGTGTGCGAGTGCGAGCGAGCGTTCCCGCTGACCTGTGCTGCTCTGGATGGTTCTGACGGTCGTGGTGGTGCGAGGGGGTGAGATGGCCCTCCTGGTGCCCACCAGGACGCCCGCCGCCTCCTCCTCCTCCTGGGAGCAGCCTTTCTCGATGGCGCGCACGTAGCTGTGGCTCCGCATGCGGAAGCAGCCCGGCATGGGCAGGTCCAGGGCGTCCACCGCCTGCGACTCCATCTCGCTGAACACTGACTCACACACCGCCTCGATCTGCCCGTTCACCTCCACCTCGCTCACCTGCGGAGGAGGGGACGCACACACACACACGCGCACACAAATGCCCGCCACAGGGATGCACAGGCCGGCCCGGTGCAGGGCAGAGAAGAAGAGACATGAGGTTAGAGGAGCAAAATCCAGGGCAGCATCACATAATGCGACAATATTGAATCTTATAGAGCTATTCAGTTAATTAAAACTCCACTAGGCAAGATTATAACACCCATTTTATCAGCCTTAATCAAGGGGAGCTGCAATAGAGAGGAGTGTCCCATCCTCACAATTGAGACACAGTAGATTTGCCATATTAAATGAATATGGAGAGGTGATGAATCAAAACGTAGGAGTGAAATACAAACTAAAGCAGCAGCGGTCTGTCCTGAGAAAGATGGACTGTCCGCTGTTATAGCTTCAGGCTTATGAAATTAAAAAAAAAAAAATCCAATTAGTTCCCTCTTGTGTTGCCTAGTGCAGCTTTAAGTGATAAAACATAGACAGAAGACTAAAGACAAAAGAACGTCCAAAGAGTGCAGAGGGGAGGAAACACTGAGGGACAAAACTTCTAACGACCATCCAACAGAGTGAAGAACTACGGACGCCATGACAGCACGAGAACTGGCATCACAGGTGACATTCAGGACGTGTCACTCCTAAGACGACTGGGGATCAGAGTGTGACGACAGGAATGTAAAAACTACACCTACAGGGCCAAATACTGGATTTGGGGGTTTTTTTTTGAGGAGGAGGAAAAAAAGCTTCAAACCAAGGTCAAACAAAAAAGAGAGGACAGAAAACTTTGAAAAGTCTTGCAGACTTGCAGGGTGAGAGGAAGAAACTGGTGGGTGTGTGGGAGATGGGGCAGATAAGACGAGGCTTTATTCCGTTCCATGAAGTTGCCCTTGTTCAGCACTCTCTTTACAAATCTGATAGAACTGGC
>OMLF01052606.1:0-11217 GCA_900302615.1 Holocentrus rufus
TCATGTTAAGATAAAAAAAATTTAAAATTTATTTTAAAATTTATATTTTAAAATATTTAAGAATGTAAAAACCAATTAATAAAATGCTACAAAAAGTCAGAGCTCTCCCTCCCCCCAAAAATGCATCTTCATCATAGCAATTCTTTTTTTTTTTTTAAAGAATAAAGGAGATTATATTTAGTTTTCAGAGAGTTAAGGCGTTAACACACCTCACTGATATTTTTGATCATATGCTGCGTTGTAAAACCGGGTGCTGCAGGTTCTCCGGTTCTGCAGGAGCACGTGACAGGTCTGTCATCACCTGAGTCACTGCGTTTCCCAGAAGTCACGCCTGTTCGCAGTGTGAACTTTGACCCAGAGTCAGTCTGATGCATAAACAAACATTTTGAATGCTGCGGCCAAATCTGCTATAAACCTACAACTGTCCTGCCAGCAAAATGTTTATCACTTAGTACCAAAACAACAGTTTCAATTGTTGATTTAAAGTCACAATGAAATGAAAAATGACTTCCACCTTGTTTGCTGATTTTCATGCCAGAAAACACAACTATTTACCAGCAAATGCCAAAACACAAAGTTTTTATTTTTTTTGTGTTTTTTTGTAGGAAAACCCTCTGACATTTACAAGCCTGTATCTTTAAACAGTGACATCACAACGCACCAGCAGTTATAAATAAAAGTTCTAACCAATAACGTCACAGGATTTTGAACAGTCCCGCCCCTGACACTGAATAAAACAACTTCTCTCTCCCGAGCTTATCTCCCATTGGTTTCAATTTTTTAATGATCCCTCCCTGCAGTAAGCCCCGCCCCCACATCCTTTTCAACAGGAAATACAACAAATTAAAGTTCTCACAAATGCCACGACATTGTGACTTCAAAACTAAAATTACACAGGTTGGCTTTTTTGTTCTTATTTGTGTGTGTGTGTGTGTTTACACCTTTGTAAAGTCTTTCTCTTCACATTTTTTTCAGCACTTTGCCTCGTCACAGGTTCACACAGTCGCTCCCAGCAGCTGTCCAACGCGAACACAGTCCTGCACTGTCGGCCCAGCAGGTGCCTCGCTGAAAGGCACCTCGGAAAATAAAGCTCCTTTTCTCTCATGGAGAAAAACGCACATAAAAACAACAGAAAACGTGTTTTGCAGGCAGCTGACAGTTTGCATCACTGCCTGCCGAGTCCACACAAAATAAAGTTTCTGTGTCTCAGTGCCTCTCGGTCAGCAGATTTAACATCACCTGGGAAACTTCTGTCTGTGATGCCATGAAAGACTTTTCTTTTTCCTCTCACGTCCTTGGCGGAGGGCGGGGTCGAGTGGTGGCGGCAGCAGCTGCTCAGAACAGCACCAGCAGCATTTCGTAGTTCTCGGGCAGGTCGAGCCGCTCCTGGGCCTCGGGCATGGCCACGCTGTCGGTCATGAGGAAGGCGGTCGGGCCGATGCGTTTCCATACACACCTCTCACACAGCGGGCCGCCGGCGCGCACGCCATCCATCTGATGCACATTGGACGGGACAGACAGACTTTAACCAGCCGTCATCGTGACACAAAACTCACAACAGTTTAGAATTAAAGAAGACTGACGGGAAAAGGCCGACACAGCTAATCAATCCACAGAAATTATTACAATCTCTATAATCAAACTCATTTTATTAATTTATCCAGTAAATCCTCACAATGATAAAGACCGTTCATAATGTTAATCTGGATTGTCACGTTCTTATTAGAATTTAAGATATTTTAATTCATTATCAGCAAATTTATCACAGAACGGTCGGCTGCATATTTAATGTGCGCTGCCCTGTTTTTTGCTTTTTGTTTGCAAAATAACGATTTGGTTTGGAAAGCGGCAGCAGGACTCGGTGGATCCAGTCCCATTTCAGATAAAAACTTCCAAGCTTAAAATGAAAGGAAATAAATAAAAGGAAATGTGACGGAGCAACAGTTGGTAGCGTCTGACTTCTGAGGCCCGTTTCGAGAACATTTCCCTGCAAACTGAAACATTATGGACTTCAAGCAGAGACGATTTTGGATGCAGGAAATGAATCTGCGCTGGTCTGACAGGGTTTGGCTTCTGTCTGCTGCAGCCTGTCAGTCTGCTGTGGGACAAATACAGGATCGCTGTCGTCACTACATCGTGAAGTTTTGGTGAATGAATTTTCCATTTTTATTGTCTTTTGAAGTAAAAAGTTCTAAAATAGTTAATGACACTATATTGTTCTTTTATCATATGAAAGTAAAACCTCTTCTGAAATTAATTTATCCTCAAATCAAAGTTCAATCAAAGTTCATGCCTGGCTCATGTCTTTTTTCATGATAACGAGGTGTTTATACTCAGCTGATTGCAGAACGACCCCGCGGCAGGTTTTTTTTCCTCATAAACATATTTCTGTTCACCGCAGCCGCCACAGAAACAGCCACTGATTTAAGACCCTGTTAACTGACGCTGTCACAGAGCAGCAGATGTTTCGTGCTCTGGATCTCCGTCTCCTCTGGACTTCTGAGCTCTGGCACATGAAACAGCAAACGGTAATAAATCCAATTTACTGCTGAGTTCAGAAGGATTTACTTTCAACGGGTCAAAGCGTTCAGTGAGGCAGCAGAGCGAACTCATTAGAGTCTCACATCATGTTTTTATCTTCTAAACTCTAGATGATGTGGCAACAAAATCCAAAATGAGGTATCAAACAGAATCCAGCAGCATGTGAGGTGGGTGTTCTTACACATCTCATGGGTCGGTTGCACATGGTGAAGGCGGAGCCGGCTGTGACGGAGTTGGGACAGTCGGGGACGGAGCAGCGGGGGGGCAGCCCCTCCCTCAGCAGGGAGTCGGTCATCTCCGACTTCAGGAAGTACTCCTGCAGAAAACAGGAAGTTCAACACGATTAACGCGGACAGAGCCCCAGAGAACACTGCCTTTCGCCCCTGAATTTTCCCTCAAATTTCCCCTTAAGTGTCTTCAAAGTTAGAAAAAAGCATTAGTGTCCATATTGTAGGACGGTGTCCATCCATATTGTGTATCTGCTGGTTGCAGCTTCATTGAAGCTCCATCACACTTATATTGAGTGAAATATTCAAAGCCAAGATGCCATTGTTTTATGGCTGCAGCATTACATCAAATAGAAAAGATCTACATGTCTTGTGCATCATTTTATACACATTTCCCTGGAATTCAGCAGGACACATTTGGGATCTGCACTACAGTTTACAATAAAGTTCTGTGGGTTTGAACAGAGCTCGGCTCACTGATGGGTTCATTAGTTTAAGGAACAAAAACACTTCTGCAAAAAGAGACGCTTCATTTCACTCTCACAAAACCTCTGAACTCTGAGGGTTGCAGCATTAAGGGATTATGGGAAGTGTAGTGTTAATCTTGAGGAGCACAAAATCCTACACGTCGCACCTTTAAATGTTCAGATGCGTGGTTGTGTTGTTTTACTTTACTGAAAAGTCATATTCACTTCACAAACTGTGGCATAAAAATCCCAGACAGAATCTCTTAATCATTCCTTCATTTTCATTTTCATGCACAAGACAAGACAGGGGGAAGTGAGCTGCAGAAGAAGTCGACTGGAGGACGAAGCCAAAACCTCACAGCTGCACAGCTATCAAAACAAATGACTGAGCAGAACCCATTTGACTTTGAGACAGTTTTAGGACAGAGACTGTACAGATCCTGAATTGCTGCTGTTCTCTCAAGTGCCTCATTGATTCCTCATGTAAACAATTTCTGCCTCACAGTGAAAATCCAGAGGGAAACAGAGAAGATTAAATTTAGTTGCTTCACTTTGAGGGAAACTGAAGCCAAGTTTGTCTGATGTTTGATCTCAGACTGGGATCAGCGCTGGGAAACTGCTCTCAAAGTCGAGTTACACAAACCACACTGCAAACAAATCTGCATGTTAACAAGTCCTTCAGTCTCCTCTTCAGTGTTCAAATCTGGTTTTTCTTCCAACAAGGTCAATAATCTGCCAGTGGGATGAGATAATCCCACTTGTTTCCAATGCTAATCAACTTGTTTCCAGAATTTTCTTGAATCAAGTGTCATTTTCTTGATCCTAGTGGGCTGATCTGCCTTATTCTGCCTTGTTTCAACACATTTATACTTGTTCCCAGAAAAAAAAGTGAAACTGCATTGGAAACAAGTTGGATTAGAAAAATGGTATTTTATAAAGATGAAGTGCAAGAAATGCTGACAGTTTCTAAGTCTCCGCTCTGCAGACGGCTGCCTGCCACCAGATAGAATCTAAATCTAACAATCCTTTCAGGAAGTGAAGCAATTTCAACTTCCTTCATGAGGCAATCGATATTTTTTCTAGGCCCAAACCCAAACCAGACCACACCGACGGGCTTCTTCACAGAGAAACAGAATGGTTCTGCTGTATGCAAACCTCAAATTAACAACGAAAAAACTTATGTGCAAAATATAAAGTTTACAAGGCTGAATAAGAAGAATTAAAGGAGTAAATAAACAGAAGAATTTAAAGGTTGAAAATATGCTATTCCTTTGTTTCATAGCCAAAAATAACAACCAAGCTCCTTCTCCGTAGCTAACAGAGAGCTTCATGAAAAAAGCTTCCTGTCAGACACTCCCTGTCCTGTCCACTGAGACTGACTCCGAGTCTTTCGAAACCTAGTGGCCCCTTTCCCTCTACCACCTGGGACCTGGTCTCTGCACAAACCATTTAACCTGCATGTCAGTGTGAACCCTGGTCCAGGGTCATTATGGGCTTCACTCAGAGGAAACAGGTCAGCTGATTTGCAGGACGAGACGCGACCGGCTTTATATTTCAGGCAGACAGTCCAGACCTCAGTGTAACTTTAAGTTGTGTCATACAATAAATTGCCAATAAATCTCCATGTTCTGGACTGGACTGGTTTCTGCCGCCACCGCAGGAGACGGAGAAAACGCTGCGTTTCAGTCGAGTTAACACTTCTGCTCATGTGAGCAGGGTCACCTGCTTTCTTTCAGCAGGCAGTCCCATGCATTTACAAAAAAAACAAAAAAAACAAAAAACCTTGTAAAACCTGCGTGCTCGGTGTCAACGTGGTCTAGGCTGGAGTGCTTCAGTGATGCAAAACTGCTCTTCCTCCCTGGTTTGTCGAAGTTGTTTTTCAGTCAAGTTTATACTCTAAACCAGCTAAACAACACATTTTTGATACACATTCTGTTAAATCCACTGATATTCCCTGACTTTCACTGTGTGGAGCAAAACCTCTCTGGATCCCATGATATTAAATCTACCTGCACAAAAGGTAATAAAGGACTAAAGACACTGGTGAAGTTTGAATTTGACTGAGCAACCAGGCTGCTGCAGGCTGTGGTTAGACTCCAGGTGGTGAACCTCCTCCTTAGAGCGAGATAAGAGATTAAAAAAAAGTGAAGAGGTGAGGGACTTTCTGAACCGCAGAGGCAGCGGCTCGACCGCAGCATCCTGGCCCCTGATCGACTGACTGAGGAAACGAGAGCGACGAGAAAACAGTCCAGAATAAAGAGTCTGCATCGTAAGTCTTTATCGGGAAATTAGACGGATGCAAGATTAATGTCACTGACAGAGGAAATTAGGTCACTGCAGCAGCAAAGAATAGAGGTGCAAAGCTCCAGTTTAGATTTGTTCTATAGCCTTCACATTTATGTTTGGCAGATACATATTTATTTTATTTACTTTTGTTTTCATTTTATTTTATTTCTCTTCATTTGTATTTTGTATCTTACATTTACATCTGTTCTGTTATTGTTATTTGTTCCAAGAAAACAAAAAGAGGCCACAATGACCTTACAGCATTTATGTTTGTATGGATGAACATTGCACACATGGATGTATGTGCTGTAAACTTGTAACTGTATAACAACGTGCTCTAATAAAAACAACAGTGCGATGTTGCATGAGACAAATCTGAAACCTGAAATAAAACTCTGCTTCTCTGTTCAGCTGCTGAAATTTAAGATAACTGCACACCTGTGCCTGTGTTCAACTTAACAGCAGCTTTAGCTCGGTTTTATTTTACACGCAGGTCAGATGAAGCAGCTTCCTGCGCTCCAAAACCGGACCGGTACACGCTGGTTTTGCCGGCCTGATCTAATGTCTCATGTTACAGCTGAATCATGGTGAGATTATTGTTGGATTACCATGACAAAGCAGATTGAATGAATGCTGCAAACATGATGTCTCAGTCTGGCTTTGATGAAGAGCCAATAATTCTTCATTTATTATTTGTTTTCACAGTTACACAATTCACGTAACAGCCAGCAGCCTACAGCTCCGCCTAGGGCCGGGCGATATGGCAAAAAATATTACCACGATATTTTTCCCATATTGATCGATATCGATAACAATATATAATTTGATAATGCTGCCAAACGACAACACGATTGATTGTTTTGGTACAGCCCAGGTCTCTTTCAACGTTGCTTTCGTGCTCCTCGGTTCTACTCATCTACTCATCATTTTTCCTCCAGATTTTTCCAGTGCACATCCACTCTCTCCACCCATAGCCTGTTGCTTTGGCAGGAAATGGTCTGTAGTGACGTGCAAGCCAAAAACTGCGCTGGCGGCTGTCGCGTTTATTTCTGCTGTGTCATAGTCTCTTAGATCTATCCACATCGAGTAAAAATGTCCACAGTTTATCGACATGAGTTTCACCTACATATCTACACACATCAAAAAGGTGCTTCACATCTAAAAATGAACTAAAAGGTGAACGAAAAGCAACAAAGAACATAAACGAAACAAATCGTAACATACCGAAAAAAGAGCGTCTTTACCATGGAAGTAAAAATGTGGTACGTCACTGACTATGAACGGCACTTTTCACAACATACTGTGGTTCAAAAGTTCTTCATATCAACTGAACAACATGGAGAGACCAAGAAACAACAGCAATAAAACTACAGCAAAGGAAAACATGTCGTCCCTGACCGATGGTGTTCGTCACGTTTTGTGACGACGTGTGAATCTGTTCAGAAGTCGTGAGCCCTTTCGTGATATGCCACGCCCCCTTCAGGCCAACAGGTGCAAAATGTCCGAGCATCCGAACATTTGAGCGTTCATTGTTCCCTCCTCTGATTTCATCGGTCAGGGGACAAACAGATAAAAGGGAACTATGATGTAAATATCAACATACAAAAAAACGACAGAAATAAAACAAAGAGGGCCTTTTAGTCAAAGTGTGGTTTCAAAAGAGACTTTCAGACAGACGAAATATGATGAGATAAGAGAATTTATGGTGATGAGTTTTTACTGGGAAATTTGATGAACAAGATGTGTGGTAAATGTGACTGGCTGTTTAGAGGAAACTAACTCACCACAGCTGCAAAGATTAAAGATTAAAGATGAATCAGTAACAAAGTGCGTGAGATGCAGATCAGACTGCAGGAGTGAGGTGCATGATGGGAGATGTCCTACCCCGGCCAGAGTGAGGATGTAGCTGATGTTCTTGGTCATGATCAGGGAGGTTTTGGCCCGCGTCACGGCCACGTACAGCAGGTTCCACTCGTCGTCAGGAATATTATCTGAAATCAGAGAGAGGGTCCAGTGTGAGAAGGAGAACCAGAGCCGGAGAACGTCCCAGCTGCAGGAAACCAGCCCATGACACAAGGCATTATGGGTAGAAGGAGACAAAATAAAGTGTGGCCTGATGCTCATCGTCAGCTGTGTTCTTAACTGAGCTGAGCACCACAGAAGAAGAAACAGACAAGTCCAGCATGAAGTCTGGTCTCTAACCAAACCTCCATCCAATCAACAAGCTGCTGCTGAATCATGTGACCTTTGTTTACAAGCTTTGTCCCATTACACCTTTCACACACACACACACACACACACACACACACACAGAATAATAAAAGTATAATTAAAGACAGCAGCTTTTCAAAGTGCTTCTAATAAAAATACTGTAAGATTAATGGAGTTTAAATTCAAAAAGCTTTGCAGGACTCTCAAAGAGACCAGAGGAGGTGTTGAGCTGGTTGGCCTCTTTAACATTATCAGATGCCAGAATGGCCTCTGTCTTTTGTTTGTAACTGAATTTGTCAAACTGGATCTTTTTATTGTCTCTGTGTTTCCCTTCCAGCTCTTTGATCCTGGTTTATATAAGCTTTTTTTTTTCTTTTGATTGAAGAGGTATTTTAATTTGTTGGACACTCCAGGCTCATTGTTAGGAGAAACTTTTAGCAGGAGTAACAGAATCTACACAGACCACAACCTGATCGTTCATATCAGGACTATTTTAAGATCTGCAGTCTTCACTCTTTGGCCCGTTCACAGAAACATGCAGCTCGAGTGGCGACTTGGCAAACACGGTGTGTGCAGCGGGACGGAGCCTCGATCAACGTGAGCAGAAAAACAATAAAGTTTTCCTCTCGGCTTCAGAGCCCAAGAAAACTGGAGGTGAAATCAAACGACGGCCGTCTGCAGGTCCACTCCGGTGGCTGTAAATCTATTTCACAACTCCTCACTGGCTGAGATCCGGTCGGGGTGATTATCAAAGGGGGTGAAATCGTGTTTGGAATGGGTGCTGATTGCTAAGTAATGACTCGGTTGCGTAACATTTGGCTGCTCCCTCCTTCGTCTCAGATTAGCGCTGCCTGCGTTCTGTGTGGCGGAGCGTGTGATCATGTGCAGTGCCAGATGGGCTTCAGCCAGATTTCAATGGCCTCTGCTGCCAAAACACACACACACACACACACACACACACACACACATAAAAACACGGCCGTGACCCTTACACTCCTCATTGTTGGTTGTTTATAACATTGATCTGGGAGCTGCAGCTCTTTGTGCAACAGAAACTTTCACACACTCGTCTTCCCTCAGGGTGACGGCGGCGTTTTGGCCGAAGCAGCAGCTGCTGAGCGGGGCTTCTGCAGCACCACGAAATCTTTTGTGTAGTCTGGCTTCACTGCTCCACTTGAATCTCCAACCTGCAGATAGTGTGTGTCTGTGTGTGTGTGTGTGTGTGTGTGTGTGTGTGGCTTGTCACGCTCACCCCAGGAGAAGCCGGAGACGCGGTGCAGGTTGTGTCGGGCGCAGGGAAGCTTGACGAAGTCGTCGGTGATCATCACGGTGTCGAACTCCAGACCTTTGGCCTTGTGGACGGTTCCCAGGATGAAGTCTGCAACAGAGCAGGAACCACTTCAGTCCCACTTCAGACTCACAGCACAGAACTCCGACAACAACAACGTGACACTTTGACGATCTCTGCACAGAAACATCAGGCTGTGAATTTTTACATTTGCCCCTCTGTGCCGCTCAGAAACACAGAGGCTGAAATTCGGCTTCCATGCACCAGAAAATCTTGATCAGTTAATGCGCTGACATCACACCCTGTGGGAGGCGGAGCTTGTGTAGCACTCCAAAGTTCCGATTGGTCGGGCTGATCTGCACCATCAAAGATTTTTTTTTTTTTTTTTCTAAAGATGCTGCTGCAGCCTTGTTGTTTAAAGTGAAATCAGCATTAACTGCAGAGCAAAGACAATGATTTACGTTACCGGCTGTAATTCGATCGCAATGCCAACAATTAAAATTTCCACTTTATTGGTGTGAAGTTTATCAGCCTCAAATATACTGTGCACCTGAACTGGAAAACGTCTCAGATATCGTTGCAGTGGCTATTTGTCTTCTGTGTCAACAATAAAAACTCAAAAATATCAAAACTATAATGAAACTAAATCAAATCAAACGGCCACTGAGACACGTAGGGAGTGAATTTACGCAGGACAAACAGAGTCTGTTGTCCAGGCAAAAAAAATTAAGTTTCTTTGGTTTATTCTCCATTGGCAAACAAACAAAGAAGAATGGCCCTTTGCCGCCTCTCCTGCCCTCCCAGGTGCCCGGCCCACCTGTGTCTGCCTACCCAGATATGTAAACTCACCCAGTACCTTCAAAATAAAAGCATGGTTCAATACCCAAATTAACTCAAACGATACTAAATATCATAAACAAACTAAAAAGTGTATTTCTCAAACTAAACCCCCAAAAATAACTAAATAATAAGTGATTAAAATATTACAAAAGTAACAAATAGCTCCGACAATCGTGATCAAAGCCCTGGAAAACAATCTGCAGTTTTGTAAAACCGCATGGGAGATCAGAAAACGAGCCCACTGGACGTTTTCACTTTGTCATGTAGGAGGAAGACGTGCGAGTCACGCCAGCGGCTGAGCGCTTCGCTGGAAGGGAAATGAGGTTTGATATCAGCATTAAAAAAAAGTTTCCTGGAAAATACAGACAGGCATAAGAGGATGAATCACTTCATGTTTGAATGACCACAGATTGTCAGTGTTTGTCCAAAATCACAAGAGACCACAACAAGAGGCACAATAACAAAACAGAGGAAACACTGATGTCCCTCAGACTACAGAAGACTACAGAGCACAAAACCTCAAAAAACACTTATTTTAAGACGTTTTTAAGTACTTGAACACTTTTCCAGACATAAGGACACCCCCTGAAGCCAGAGTGTGTGTGTGTGTGTGTGTGTGTGTACCTGCGTTGCGGTACTCGCCCTCGGAGCAGCTGTTCAGGCGGCTCACCAGCTCGGGGATGCGCTTGTTGAACTTCTCCACCACGGCCAGTTTGGTCTCCAGCTCGCGGTCCTCGGTCTGCGCGGCGTAGCGCCTCAGGCCGGCGTACCCGCCCAGGCTCTCCCTCAGGAAGGAGCGGATGAAGGCGTCCTGGATGGCTGAGGAGGAGAGACCATTCAGCAACAACAGCAACGGGGTGTGAGCATCGTGCAGGTGTGTGTCTTGTGATGTGAGCTCACGTTTCGCGGGTTTGTCATCGGCCTGCATCAGCAGCCAGATGTCCAGGATCTTGTTCAGGACGGCGTTCTCCGCGCCCTGGAAAAACAAAAATATACGGTATCAACGGTTCAACTGATACGGTTGTTTGAGAGCAATAATATTTGTATATCTGTTAATATTTGATTTGAAACCAAAAAACAAGAAGTGCTCAGAGTTTCATTTCATCAGAGCAGAAAAAAGCACCGACTGTTTTCTAACTGTTTCAGTTCTACTGTCAAAGTAGAGCTGTGTTATCTTACTGTGTGTGTGTGTGTGTGTGTGTGTGTGTGTGTGTGTGTGTGTGTGTCC
Organism: Holocentrus rufus; assembly: GCA_900302615.1. Classification (NCBI taxonomy): domain Eukaryota; kingdom Metazoa; phylum Chordata; class Actinopteri; order Holocentriformes; family Holocentridae; genus Holocentrus; species Holocentrus rufus. The sequence goes on from OMLF01052606.1 coordinate 11,089, forward strand.
GACGCTGCTTCTTTTATGTTTGTTTGTGCGGGGTGTCAATGTGGCTTTGTGGCATCTGAGAGAACAGCTGGAACCACTACAACTCTGTTGAGTGTTTTTGAGTTTGAATTATGACTCGTGCCTTGTGAA
>OMLF01052607.1:0-13769 GCA_900302615.1 Holocentrus rufus
CAATTTCATAAAAGAAATCAATATTGAAATATCAATTGCCCATATGGGAAATGGGCTCTGCAACAGCAGTATGAAAATGGATAAAATGAAAATGGATACTGTGATCAGTTGCAGATATGGAAAATAGACAGTGCCACATTATTAATGCACCTTTTGGACTTTCTGCTTATTAAATTGCTTATTAAATGCTTAAAGACAAAGGAAACGTTTCACAGCTTCATTAGAGCATTTTAAATGTGTGAAAAATTTCAGGATCTGATTGTGTTGATCTCTAGCACCTGAACAAAGTTCACAAAATAATGCCATTATGCAAAATGTCATGAAAGCATGATGCATTGAGATGACACTCTGTGTTATATAACTTTTCCTCCAGTCGTGGTTGAACTAAAAGTAGCTTGAGATAATTGAGAAAATAATAATTTAGATAATTGAGAGTCAGTAAAAGTGGTCCGCATAGCATCATCACTGACAATACAAGGCCACTTTGTCAATGTTTAGAACGAACAAAGAGCCTAACTGCAGTAGACAAAGAAGCTGATGACTCACAAGTATTAGGTAGAATAAAAGCTAATCACATTAAACAGCATTTTGCTCATTTGTGGGCTGTTAGGGAAGGGTAATACATGCAAGACTTACAACAAAGGGTTTAGCACTCGGAGTTCAAGTTATGCTTCATGAAATAATTATTATTAGGAAGAATAACCACTTTTTGCTATTAAGTTGGTGAAGCATGTGCAGCAAATGAACAGTTCTTCTGAGAAAGTGTACCTGCTGAGGGAGGCAAAACTGAAAGGCTGTTATTGAAGGGCAAAATAATACAAAAAAACAGCAAAACTGACCACCAAGTGTTAATATCCATCTTGATATAGGGCTTTTCTCATAATAAGATATCTGATTAATAAATGATTATGATGGGTAAAGTCATATATGGAGTGCTGCACATAGATGGTATTCATTGCAGGTAGTGAAATTCAGTCTTGGTGGCCATCAAGACTCTGCTGCTGTGTCCTTGAGGGGAGGGCTGGTTCATTTGATTAAAGGCTCTAATTGGATTGTTTATAATATCAGCATAGTTACATTGACAGTGATTTAATTTGACATGTTAATCAATCATCAACACAGCTAGAGCAGAGACTAATATGTTAACAATGGATATAAATAGCATTTATATTGTATGCAGACAAAGATGTCACGCACTGGGAGTCGTGTACGATCACAACAGAATTGCATTTTGTTTGTTTTCTTCGCGCCGCAGCTCTAACTGGAGCGCTCGGGGTGTTTTGCCAGCCCAACAAACAGAAATGTTGAAAAACATGAATGAGTGCATGAATTCTATCAAATTAACGACTGTATTGTATAAATGTCATGAGTACGTTCGTTTCCCTGCGCCGGCTGTTTGTACCCTGCACCTTTAATTTTGTTGTTTCTATGTGTGTAAATATGGTAACTCAAAAACAATTTCAACAAACTTGCTGTTTGTACAACAGATCCCCTCCCTTGCCAGTGTGTAAGATTAATTACCAGCTATAATGGGGCACAATATCGGGTAGTGGTAATTAAAAGATAATGATTGGTCCTTTTAAATGTTACAAATAAAGATGCACAGACTCGATTGTGATATTCAGGGTGTTCAATAAAAGATTAGGCCCTGTGTGAACAGAGGCTGAGGGAGGAGAAACTTTAATGCAGGGTGGAGGGACTGATGCACTTTGCTGTCTCTGCCCAATAATCCATGCTTCCCTGTGGTGTATCTATGCTCCCAGCGTTCCATATGAGATAAACATCAGATTATCACATTGGATAGGAATAATGAATAAACACAGCTGTCCATTGGCATTCATCTCCATGACCTCCTCCTCTGTGAATAGCTGGAGAAAAATAAAAGGGAGGTCATTTAAGTTTTATATCTGGGGCCCTATCTCTATTTCCTACTTTTTATTGGATGCTGACAGCTGTGCTCGGTGATGAAATTAGTCCAGTCCTCCTCAGGGGAGGCCGGCGAAACTCCTCCTGACCCCCTTTGCATGTCTTCAAATACTGACCTGCTGCAAATTGCAGTGAAGCTGCAACCAAAAGAAGCCGCTATGAAAAGTCGGGCTAAAATAGGGACCGTCAGAATGTCATCTTAATTTTAGTTTTTACGCATGGCAAATAAATGCTGACAGGTTAAAGGCTGATCCACATGCGCCAATGCCATGCCAAACACAGGTGCCATAGCTATTAATATTTTCTTTATGTAAGAGGAGTGTGCAGTGTTTCCATTTAAGCAGTATCCTATCATTTAGAGAATGCTAGAACTTAAAGTACTTAAACTGAAAAGTAAAGAGAAGTCTCAACTTGAAAAAAAAAAAAGTTTAGTCTATTTTAAACAGGATGTACCACTGTACACCTTCCAAGATACCATCGTCTACTGATCGAATTCGTCTTCTTTAAACAGTTCTGGATGCAGCACAGCAACGCTCCAAGTCCAAAGACAATCTGTTGGGACTTTGGGAGTTTTCTGAAATTCAGTGGGTAGTTCTCAGTTCCTGATCCCTCTGCACGCCCGCAGTTCTCAAGGGATTGTCTGTTCGGAAAGGTGCACCCCAACAGCTGTCGCAGGCAACTTGTTATACCAGATCCACCCAGTAGAAACTCTGCCTACAGTGGCCATTCTGTTTCAAGGCTTGCCAAGTTTTGGAAGTCAAAAAGCCCCTGTATAGGATGCAGCTTGTGTTGCTGTCACAATCTGTAACGCGTACAGCATGGCCTTTGTTCCTTTCATGCCAGTTAGTATGATGAACTCAATTGTGTATTTCGCAATCAATTTTTCTCCCCCTCTGGGTTTTCGATTAATTCTCCTGCCATCAATCGCCTATTGTCCAGCTTCCAGGCTCTTACACTAATGACAGAGGCTAAATGTAGAGGATGGGCCTATTTATTTTTCTTTAGTACGGGCAGATTAAAACATCAAATCAGAAAAATGATTACCTTTTTATTGTGATGTGCAGATAAATGACTATCATCATGGTGTAGGAAATGGGACTCTGATGCTCATGTCTCTCCAGATAAGCGTGATGGATGACAAAGACAGCATTAGGAGCTGTGCTTTAGCACAACAACAACAATAACAGAGTAAAAATCACCTTGAGGGCTTTTCATTTTGTATAACTGTGAGTAAATCGCATTGGTGAATCTGCTGTGCCTCCATAATTTATCTTGCTCTCGTGTAATATCCAGCACTTATATTTCTATGGCATATCAGCTTTAGATAGTGCAGAATGGGGAGTGAGAGACAACACTAGAGAGGAGGAGGGTCATGTGAGAGAGGCTGTAAGCCAGATTTAAAGGGATACTCAAACGTTTTGGGCAATATGCCCTTTTGCCGACCCAGACTGAGACTGGGTCGGCTGGTTCGGTTCCAATGGTTAGTATTTTGTGTTCTGTTAGCATGAGGACTTGAAGTGGTTCCTATTGATGGTAGGAACTTTTTCACTTAAATTCCAAGGTGTATTACTAATACATGATACCGTCTGTAAATAAGACAGCTTTGGAATTGCTGCAGGTTTTATTTTTTCACGTTGACGGAGTTAGACTAACTGAATCCCATTGACTTCAAGTCTTTATGCTAACGGCTAACCGATCACAAAATGCTAACCATCAGAACCGAACCAGTGGATGAACAGAGGTGAAAATGGTATCAAACATCTTGTCTCAGTCTGGGTAAGTTGGCAAAAGGGGATATTGCCCAAAACGTTGGAGTATTCCTTTAAGACAATGAAGACAATGCTGCTGATGTTGTTGTCCGCTGACCCACCAGTATATTCATCTGTTTCTAATTTGATTATGCCTGCAATAAGCCCAAAAAACCCTTTGGAAACATTTTGAGCGTTTTATGTAACATTTATTCTTCTTATCATCCAAAGTCATCATGGTGAAGTTACAGAAAATCATTATGCATTCAGCTGAGCTGTAGTAATATCATTTGTGGTTTGTCCTCTGGTCAGAAAAGGCATCCCTTTTATCCCAAAGTGGCGTGCATATGTCCAGTATTAGATTTGACATGTCAAGTCGTGCATCGACGAATGGACATCTCATAAGTTTTTCATCATTTGTCAAACAGCAAGATGCCCGGTGCTTTCAGTGAATAAGAAATAAATTCAATTTGCTGCCCACAGAGCTCATGTATTTGTAAGATTTCTGACTAATTTTCCAATAACCGGGCGACTAGAGTGCAACACTGACAGCTGACCAGATGATAGCATTTGCGACGAGGGCTGGTCATGTGGTCTACATCCTTCCTGTCTTAAAATGTGGATTTGGAGAAGAGGAGGCAAGGCTCACATCTCAGTATAGGCCTGATCCACTGTCACAGGAGTCATGGATACAGGGACCTTTACCAGGATTTTGTGAGCAACAGACATGTAATTAACGCCTGCCACTTTATGCTTCCACATGACAGGCAACATGTTACATGATAAGTCAGCACTTAGCCATTTGCAGTCACATCTCATCAGTGGAAGAGGCGAGAGGCGGAGGAATATACCGCTGCGCTCCATCCCTCTTCCTACTGTTTGTCATCACTGGACACACAAGGGGCCAGAGGAAAATTTCTTAGCCATATGACAGCCGCAAACCCTGCACTGCTGGAATATGTTGATGAATTTTAATTTTGCTACTTACAGGTCTTTTTTTTTCAAATTAAAATTTATACTCTTCAAAGAAAAATCCTCTTCCTCTGAAAAGTAAAAGCACAAAGAGTAGAGTCAGTGTCTGAACTCGTCTTGATGGAAGCAACCATCAGCTAAAGTGTGAATTCAAACACAACAACTGAAAAACTCTTACCTGCTGTGGTGTTGCAGGATTGCTTGAGCTTCTTGTCATTGTGTGACAGGACAGTGGTCAGGCCCTCCTGCACAGGAGGAGGAGGAAGGCAGGAGCTACAGCAGGAGCTTCAGCAGGAGCTTCAGCAGAAGCTTGTGCATGAGCTTCAGCTGCACCTTCAGCATGAGCTTCAGCAGTAGTTTGAGGAGGAGCGTCGGCACAAACTTGTGCATGAGCTTCAGCAGGAACTTCAGTAGGACCTTCTGCAGGGCAGTATTAGCCTCAGCAGCACTTTCAGTAGGAGCCTCATGAAGAGCTTCAGTAGTTTACAACAGGTCATGTCCTGACACGTCTGATACGATAGCGTTGCATTCTACATTTGCAGAAATGTGAAGAGGACAATAAAGGCTAATTTTTTTGATTGGCCAGTTTATTTTCCTAATGTCAGTGCATCTTCTGTAAACAAATTGTAGTTAATACAAGAAACATTTTTTCTGACATTCTTTCTGTCGTTTTCTCTTTTACAGCGCTAACAGGCAGCAGTGCAATTAAAATTAATTCAAGAAAAAAAAAAACCTTGTTTGGCTAGAGAGCCCACACATTAATTATGATAAACTATACAACAACCAACATGCAGTGCTTGTTTAAAACAATGTCTAATGACAGCCAGTCACAACAGACAGACATAAATAAAGAAATTAAAAAATTCTTCTGTCTTCAATGTTTTCTCCCCCAAATGACTAAAATGTAAAGGCAGAGAGCCGCAGAAGAACCACAGCTATTGTAAGAAAAGGCTCCACATTATCAGGTGCAATTATCAGCTGAAATTCCATTATCAGATCAATAACAGTAATTAAATTTCCATATTTATCTGAGGATAATAAATTGGCCATCGATATATTGTGCATTCCCACACAAAAGTTTTATTCAAAAGTTTAAAAGGTTCAAAAGTGTTTAAAGTTGGTTTACTTGATTATTATTATTTTTTAATGGCACAAAAGTTTTGTTTTGGTGCTGAAGTGTTGTTTTCCTTTTTGTCACTTGCCTACTCGTATGTTAACTGAGTAGAAATAATGACAGATTTAGTGGTGTGTTGTCTGTGTGTCTCACCTCTCCCTCAGTCCATCATGTCCTCGACTGTCAGAGCTGAAAGGAGCCGGTCTTGCTGCTGAAGCCTCAGCATCTGAACCATCAGCTGTTTCATTTTGGTGTGAACCTGAAACAAAAAATGGTTCTTACCTGTGAGAGATAATATTTCTTCTCCCAGCAGATCTGCACAGTCTGTTTGTAGACTGGTGCACAGAACAAAGCCTTGAAAGAAAATTAGATAATATCATAAACATTTTTTTTTCTTACTACAGCACAAAATGTTTACATTTTAACAGCAATTAAAAAAATTCACATACATGAGGTCAATATGGCAAGGTAACAGGAAACTGCCTCTCGTTGCCTCTCGGAAGCACAAGCAAGGATATTGTTTTAAATTAAAGACAATAAATAAATAAATAATATATAATAAATAATAAATGTACTGGCCTCTGAGCACTCAGTTTATTTTTTTATTATTATTTTTGGTTATGTCCAATATATTGTGTTGTCTACATGACGTAGGCCCATAACCTACGCATTAAACATGTTGTCTAATAATATTTGGTAGTTTGGTGTCTAATTCAGATTGAATAATATCTAACTGCAGTATATTTTGGATCTACTAATGGCATTGTATTCGGTTTTTAATAAGACTATAATTTGGCAAAATGTGAATATAATTGTGTTAGTTTGCTGTCTAATTTGGGGCACATTATGTCTAATTTCTGCCAAATTTGAGGCAAAATATGTTCTAATTATGTAATAAGTCTAATAAGTGTACCGTAAAATGAACTGCGACCATTTTTCCACTAATACAGATTTTTATTACCGGAAAAGTCTACTTTACAAACACTTTCTCCCGTATTTGAGGATATATTTTTTCTTTTGTGACCTCTACTGTAGTTCATTTAGGAAATGTGCTGTTGCAATTTGAATGCGTTTATACGGCACATTAGGAAATATTTCCCCAAATATTCAAAGTGGTTGTAATTTGTTCTCTCTCTTTCGCTAATTACAAATATCTTCATCAATGTGCTGTTACTATTTTGACTATACTATTCTGACTTATTTTACAGGTTATTTAAGGTGGAAAAACACATCTCCAGTCTAATATCATGCTATACTTGGTGAAGGGTCCAGATAGAAGACCTTGCATTTTCATTCTGAGGACTGACACAAGAACCTCATGTTCAGCACTGCTGCCTTACAGTTCAAAATGGTCTTATTACAGTAAACTCCATTATATTTGTGCTGGAAATGTCTTGTCATGTCCTGTCCATTTTTGGCCATAACAAAAACACACCATCAAACAACAAAATGGGCTGAGAAATGAAATGTACATCACCAGTAGTTTCATTTCAGTTAAAGTCTTTCAAGTTGAAGCGATAAACTCCACATCTAGTGCTTTAAGTATGACAAATGATTTAAGTTTTATTTGAAAATAGAAACCGAGAAAGTTTCTTCATTTTGTAGCGTTTTTCCTTGTTTTCACTGAGGCTCTAGTGTTGCAAACTGTCATGTCTGTTTATCATTTTCTTTTATTGTTTTCATAATGTGGGCGTTGTGAAGCCCTTTGAGACTGTGATGCAGCAGATAGTGAGGCAAATATGCCTCTGTTTCCTGACATTATATGTTCTGAAGTAGAGGTAGCATCTTTTCATGTAATGTGAGAATTATTCGGAATCATGACTGATGGCAGACAAAAGACATTTTCGCGAGACATTGTATTCAGCTTGACATAATTTGCCAATCATGATAACAGTCAGATGGGAGGGAAATGGCAGGATATTATCCCTCAGTTTTAAAGTGGCGTCTGTGTAATGAAAATAGCAAAGCCAATATAAAAATACAGCGAGAGTTAGGAACTGTGAAGAAACAGGTAATTGTAGATAACACTCCCAAGTGGCTCCACCAGTGCCTTTTGATTTCAACAACAAGCAGACTAATAGGAGCTTCTCCACTTACTGTATGTGCCAAATCAACATCTTTGGAGAGGTAATTATGAGCACGTTTCTGAGAGCAGCGACTGTTGCGCTGGCTAGACGGAGTGTGTTTATAATTGTAGAGTGAGTGATGGACAGAGGCTAGTAGCATGTTACAGGAGGTGTTAGACTCAATGGGCCATGGTAATTAACAGAAACCTTAATGACACTGGGCAAAATGATTCCCCCTGGCTCATATACAATAAATATTTAATCTTTCATTACAATAATGATGGGAATGCAAAATGCCAAACCGCTAACTGTCAAACTTCTGCCTCTGTTGTCTCGTAATTAGAGGAAGCTCTGACAGTCTTAACAATTTCCATATGCAGCCTCTGCCAGCTTTTAATGCTCCCATGAAGGATTGGTGACAGGGAAGGGAATTGTGTATAACAGAGTTGGACTGCACATCGCAGAGTTTACCATTAATTCAATATTTGGCATCCATTATGAATGTTTATCTTTTTGACAATTAAAGTGTTAGGAATAATGATCCCAGACCCACTTACAAAGGAATCCATTTTCCGCATAAATATATTTATATCTCCAGGGCGCTTATGTTCCAAGATGTCATCCACAAGCGAGCCAAAGTTTGTTTTTCCCCCTTCAAGGAAAGCACTTTTGTATAACAAGTACAATCTAACAGCAAAAGCTCCACAGAATTGACTTTTCCGTTGAAGCTTTTACTAGACGGAGCGGGCATCTTTGTAGAAATGACAAAGAGGACCGGAGTGAACTTGTACAAACACATTAGTGGAGTAATTTTGACCATCTCACCCCAACCCTCTGCAAGCTTGCTCTACACCGTGGAGAAATCCCAGTTCAATTTCCGTTCCTGGCTGCTTTAACCCACACAGACACCAGAGGGAGCGATGATCAATACACTGTACTTGGCCATCATTATCAAGACATATATCCCCTTCAGCTCAGGGCCCATTAAATCAGCGGACCACATTCTCCCCGCCCAGTGTCTCACCAAGACTCAAGAGTCACATTAGGGTCTGATTTACGCCTCTTTAATGGCAGGCCACCCTTAATTAGCTGATGGCGCGAAAATGCAGCCACCGCCGAAAAGGATGAACATCTAAGACTCAGGAAGATGTTCGCTTCAGGCCAGTCTCAACTAGTCATCCATAGCCTATCAAGCAGCACTCACATTACAAAAACAGCTTCCACTGGTGGCTATACCTCATGCACTGAGAGACGCCGGGGGCAATAATGAATTCTCACTGAGATGCATGATTCCTTTGCATCAATTTAAAGTAGCAGTTGTGCGATGCTTTTGGCCAAAAACAAGGTTTGTAACTTCTCCTTCATGAAGTATTTGCTGTCAAATAGTGGACTCTGATGAGTTCTTCCCCTCGTGTTTGGTCACAAGCCATTGGTCCCAGCCTGAGAGGCTCTCTATATCATTAGCAAAAAATAATTTGGTTAGTTTAATGGAGTGACTTAGACTAACAAGTTGTTGCAACAAGAGTACCCTGAAGTGACTTGAGATGTATTACCACAGTAGTGGTGGTTGCTCATTAGCTCCTTGCAGAGTTATTGCAGTTAGGCACATAAGAAACCTACATAATATCTGAGCATGGCCGTAAAAGAGAGACGGCTGATAAATTGCATAATAACCAGATTAGCAATATGTCACACTAAGCCACTGGCAAACGGCAAGGGAATTGGGAAGATTCTCTCCTCCCTCTGAGATGAGAAAGATATAAATAGAAACCTTGAAGCATAATTTGTCTAGTTACATGAGCAGAATTGCATTCTCCCTTTCCACCCCACCCTAAATATGTAAGGGTCCTTTGCAAGGAGATTTCATTATGAAAACGATCATGTATGTAAAAGCACTGACAAATATCTGGTTTAAAGGTCACATTTATGGATAAAACCTCTGGCTTATAACCTTTGTTGCCTTATTCTGGACTACAAACATACAGCAGTTTATGGCAATTCTTTCTACTAAGAAAATCTTAAACATCTTACTTCTTAAACTGGGATGCTGAATTTATATCAGTGGAGAATATACTGTCATATAGTGAACACATATAGTGACATTTTCTGTGTCGGAGTCTGTTCTCTCTATTCTGAACTGATATCAACTTTTTCAACTTTATTTTTACATAATTACAAATTACAATTACAAAGTCCAAAGTGCTTTCCAGAACAGAATTTATAGACATATATAGTGATTATAAAACAAAATGAATTTGGCCGGGAAAAATGGCACAATCAGAAAATGGGACAAAGGGGAGAAGAGGCAGGATTAAGCACAGTTAAAAGCTGGGACAAACAGATGTGTCTTATCAATATTCTGTCAGTGCAAGTGGCAGCCACAATGCAATTATGCATTTTTATACAGAATTGTGGGTGTTTTTTTTTTTTTTTTAAAGGATAATGACAGGTCTTTTAGAACTGTGTTTTTGTCGCCAGCATTTGGCATCATGCCAATCAGTTGTGACTAAAATATCCATTTCACCAGCATACAGCACTATCAGGCCTGTCAGGGCTGATGACTTGGATAAATGTGCTGCTCTCCAGTGCAGTTGTGACAGACAAAAATGTGTTCAAAGGCATCCACAGCATTTCCTTTTCGACACAATGATGCTAACACCGCACTGAGAAAAGTCTATATTTAATTTCTGATATTTACCTAAATAGATCACAAACAGAATTTCTTTTAAGACAAGTTTCTCTATTTATTCAGCACTCCTGTAAATAGTGAGAGTACGCTGCAAGTTTTCTTAAATGGTAGAGCACAAGAGTTCAGAGAGAGGCAGAGGAGAAGAGTTGGGGCCTTAGTTTGTCGTATGAAAATGAGCATATCGTCGCTGCAGGGTGAAAACCTCATCTCGACAAAATGTCAACTTTTCAGGAACTAAGAAAAACAGCCTTGGTTTTTGCTTCGGGGCTTCATCGGCCCAAGGGTTGTAGAAATTTCTCAACGCCCAGAAAGAGCCTGTAATCCTTCAATGGTGTTCAATTGTTAAAATCCTTCAAACTAGAGGGATGAGGTTTTCACATGAAAACAGTGTTGTGAATATTAAAAATATATCTAACCTCTGCTTATCCAAATTGCACCAACAATTTTACTTGCAAAATGCCACGTACAGTTCAGTATTCCAGTGCAGACGGTGTCCTTGTGTTGGAAAAGACATGCTGGGACACAGTGATTCATAAAGGCTGCACTGCAGGAGCAAATGACACAAGTGAACTGCTCTTCAGCTGTGGGAGCATAATGTTTCTTCTTTACTAAAATATTTATTTAAATCAATAACGCAAAAAATGCAAATGTCATCATGGCACCTGCAATTTGTACAATTTACTTGTGCACAATAACTATTGCAATATTACAGGCATTTACATGACTGCATTAGCTGATAGCTCTGCATAAACCCAACTACATTGCTTAAGTATATATTTTGTTTTTTCAAAGGCAATTGTGAGAATTTATTTTTTTTCTTCTTTTTTTGTGCTTCTTTCCTTCCATCCTAGTGAAAAGCAGGAGCGCTTTTTTTCTGTCAGGCTTTGCATATTCAATTATTTCATTTGGTGGTAAACACTCAGTCAAGGCCTCTGTGTTTTGTTATGGTGAAAGGTAGGCTGTAAGCTCCGCCCCTTCATGAGGTGCAGCTATTGGCACCTGTCCTCATTAGTGCAGCTGAATTCAATCAGCCGGGCTGCACTTTAAAAGGAGGTTGGGAGCTCTGTTTCAGTTGAATGTGTGACGCCGGAGGGTTAACACCTTCAGTTAGCTCTCTTGGTTTTGGTGTGTGGTTTTGTGAATGAATGTTATGAATGTGTATTTTCCTTAAGGGTTTTCTTTCTCCAACGCCAATCCCTCCTTATTAGTGACTCCCCATATTTAGTTTTTCGGGCCCAGTCCTTTTGTTAATCTATCCCTTTTGATAGACTTAGTGGGTGTATGTGTGGACAATTTATCCCCATCACCTTTTTGACCCCAAGGGACCCATTTTGTGTTTAGCACATTTTTGTTAGTTTCCCCAGCCAGCAACCGCCATTTTAAGTTTTGTTTCGTGGGGAAACGTAACAGTTTTTACTGTTGACCTTTTTGCTATCACAGTTGCCCTGATCGATTGTGATTTTTGGGTATGTTGATTGCAGTGGTGTAGTGGAGGGTATACAGAGTACAAAGAACTTTAGAAAGGAGGGACAGTGTGCTGACTTGTTGCACGCTTGATCAGCCTGGTCTCGGGACAAAAAACACCAGTCTGCATTAAGTAAAGTGTGTTTTTGTTTTATGGCTAAATCTTTGTCCTGTAAAAGTTCAAAGGGCAGAGTTATAGTGGTTTGTAGTGGGAATTTCCATGCCTGTCCCATTAAGATCAGTGTTAACGGCACCAGTGGCAGTTGCTGTGACGTAATGTCCCTTCCTCCTTTATAAGTTCCTATACCTGATATCTTTTTCTGGCAATTTACAGTGTAACCACCCAAATAGCCACTGAAATAGAAGCCTACTTCCTCCTCAGTGATCTATCATAACCGCCCTGATTGATTGGTATAAGAAATGATGAGAAAATAAGGTCCAGGTTAGACATAGCTAGTGCATCCTGGTAGCTCACTAGTCCACCTACTCATTCCTCCATTTTCAGCTATTCAAAAACTGCCAACAAAAAGGGAAATAACCAGAATCAGCCTTCCACATTGTTTCCAGTAAAGACAGTGGATGCTAGAGTATAATCTCTCCTCCGCTTACCCTCTTTCCTGGTAATGAAGCTCACTGCCGACTGGTTGGTCGGCTCCCGGCTCTCAGGAGAGCTATAACCTTCCTGTGCGCTGCCCTGCTTTCCTCTCATAGTGTCACTGCAAGGTAATCTTTTTCTGCAGAGCTATGAGTAGCTGTTTTAGAACTATGGTACAGTAGCCTGTACTTCATTTGTTTACTCTTTCCCGGCAGTGAAATTGGTTTGGTTCACTCCCCAGTGTCAGTGGAGCTGCAGCCTCTCTGTTCTCTACAGGGCGAGGAATGAAAAACGGGGTGTGTTCCAATGACGTTGCAAACAAGCCAAGCCATGAATTTAGAACAGGATATTGGCTAGAGGGGAGCTGTTTGGAAAGTAATTACATCAAAGGCTGTTGTGGGAATATTTGCCACACAAAAATTGCTGCTGACTATAAGCATGGCCCGCACAAGGCAGTAATCAGGGAGTCCCGTCTGACGGCCAAGGCATTGTGGCTCTTTCACACTCCAAACAATTCTTATTATTTGGGTAGGAGTTTATAAACCTGCCAACATGGAGGAGCCACAGTAAGTGCTGAAGGCTGTTTGTGTCATTGTCTCTCATCTCACTAACCAATGACAAGAGAAAAAAAAGAAGAATCTAGCTGGAACACAGGGAGAACTGTGAACTACTGAAACATTTATAGATTTGCATATGCAAATTTTAAACACAACAGCACAATTATGGGCGGTAGATTTCTGCCTCACTTAATCTTTCCGGCTAGAACAGCCGTTCACAGAGTATAAGAACTATTCAAAAAGACCAGTCACGTCAACATGCCAAGCACTTCTTCCACCTTGACCTGATCCATAGTCAAACACATTCACATCTTCCTCTGTTGGCCATGAGGAACAAATAGAGCATTTGGAGGTTAAGGGCACCAACGGTATTTATTAGTGGTGCGGAGACCATTTCTCATGTCTGTCTACCCAGAGTTTCCCAGCTGGGGCAGCAACTTGAATTGATGGTTCTGTTGTCACAAGCTTGCTTCTCAAACTTCTGGGTTGCCATCATCCCCAAAGCACTGTGCTTTGAACTAGAGACGGGAATCGAGAACCGGTTCCAGATGTCCGATCCATTGGCATCATATGCCTCCGAGCTTATCAATTCCTTTCATCGATGCCAGCATGTTTATTCTGCCAGTTGAGCATTGCAA
>OMLF01052618.1:0-13816 GCA_900302615.1 Holocentrus rufus
TATTTGTTGAGTTTATTTGTATCTTTTGAAGTGTTCAATTAAATTGTTCTGCAAACTATTGCAAAAAAGGTAACTGGGTTTTTGCTTCATGTTTTGTAGTATTGAGATATATCTTTTTAATTTGTTCTAGTTTCTATCACACTTTAATATATCCATGTGGTTAGACTATAATTTATTGATTAAACAATAGATTCATCTTAAAATGAAAAGTATACTAGGCAGACATTACAAAGAGCGTAATGGATGTATGTCAATGGTGCAAGGGATTTTGTGTTACAGTAGAGGGAGCTGTTGCTCCACAGAAAAAAAGCTGTTACTGAATAACTGGTTTATAGCTGATTTTGTTCTTTGATTTAGTTTGGTAGGATGATCTATGACAGATGCTACATACTGTAGTTTAAGTTTGTTTATTTAGAGCCCAAAATCACTGTTTACAGTCGGCTTTACAGGCCCATAAGTTTGCAACAAACTAAATATTACAACAACCCCTTGGCTTAACCCTCTAAATGTAAAAGGGAAAAAATCTTGGGAAACACCACAGAGAGGGGGCCTGTCCCTGGCACAACAGGTGCCGATCAAGTTTAATATTTCTGACTCTGGCCAATTTCTTCACAGCTTGCAAATTTTAAAACAAAGTGATAAATATGTAAACTCAGTCAGAGCAAAGTTCAAGCATTACTAGTTTGTGTTTCCTGTTTTCCTCATGAACAACACCAGCACCGACAGTTCACCTGCTACCAGATAAGTATTACTTTATTATATCTGTCTGAATGTTAATGCCAGACACTGAACACTCATGGGCAAAGTCCCTGAGTCTTACATTTGTCACCAAAACTCTGACACTAGTTGGTCCTGACGAAATTCCAGGGAACAAGAGGAGCCGTGACTCAAGGCTGACAAGAAGATATGCTTATTATTATTTAGTCAGTGTGATAAGGGTGATAATTTACTAAATATGAACTGTAATTAAACGGTATCACTACTAATATATTTTTCACATGTTAACATTTTTCTGATATTTTTGCCTGGTCTGTTATATTCTAAAACACGAGTCCTGAGGTACAGATGTGGTTAAATTATCGAGGGAGAGGCTTATAATCAGGTGTTTGAGCATCAAGCGAGCATCTCTGGCCCCGCCCCCGTCACCGCCCTGACGTCACTGTCGGCAGCTGTCCACGCAGAGCGGTGCTGCTGAAGCTGAACAAGATGGCTGTGTGGAGGGGAGTGGAGAGCTGAGAAAGAAGGGGGAAAGAGTCGTAAATTAAGCCAGATACACCACAGTAAAAGACAGGGAGGAGTGCTACACTGGTGTCGACCCGAACTGGGAAGAGTTTTGCCTTTTGTCAAGCGTGACAAGCCGTAGTAGGCCCCAAGTCCAGCAGCGACGGTAGGCTTCTCCATCACAAGCCCTACCAGTTTACTCCCAGGGTGTATATTGAACAGACTGGCAGAAGACTGGAAGCTGGTGAAGACACTGGACCACGACTGAAGGTGCATTTAAGAAATGTCATTGCTGTGTGTTGGAGGTAAGAAAAAAAAACACCTAATATTACTGTTTTGGCAGTTTGAGGTAATGTTGACTTAGTCGTTTCCGTGACCTGCTGGTTTGGGCAGTCGAATCGCTTCAAGTCTCATCTTTTGCAGCTTTTTGTGGGTTAACTGTCAGTGCATTGACTTATCGACCATTTTTGGAATATTACCGGCATTCAAGAATTTTGGCATCCTTGTCTGCAGCGGATAGCAAACCAATTTAATGCAAATCTTGGTATAAAATATAGGCGTCTAACCACGATTGGCGGTTATCTTGTTTTCTAGAATATGTGGCTTTCTGATAATTCAGATTATTTTAGCCTGGAATAATTCATCTTTAGTATTCAGAGATGGTATAGTCTCGGTGTTGTAGAATAATCTCATAAAGGCTTGGGTATTGATTGTATGAGTTGCTTCTGGCTGTCAAACATAGTAAAACAAGTTGTAATGGTTCCACTCTCAATTTGCTCAGGGTAAAAGCATCGTAGAGGTGATTTATTTTCTGTCCTGTGAAAGTGTTAGTGCTTTGATGTTTAAACTAGATATTAAAATCAGGGTGTAGACATTTCAACTCAGTTCTCATGCATAATTGCGCAGAGCAAAAAGGCGTGTTGGCCTACTGTATTTGGTCCACGCAGGACCACGTGATTGGCTGTAAATTCTTCAATAAAGCTGTGTTTTTTTTCTCCCATTGATTGGCAGCGGGAGGCAATTGGGATGTAAGGCAATGGTGGCATATTGTTTTTGAAATCCCCCAAGTGGTATTCAGGGTGCCTTTACAAGACGTTTACAGTAGTCAGTGAATATGTTTCTGTAGTCAGCATCATTAAAGGTAGTTGTTTGTGATGTACGGTATTTCTCCATGGGAAATGCAGCAAGTGCAGCCAAGGGATCTCACCTCTTGGGCTTTGACACCTCATTTGTGTATCAGTGTTAAGCATCTAAATGTAACACTTCACTTACTGTACGAACTGAATACTACATGATGAGTGTGCTACTATAGAAGCCAAGAATGTATATTTGCTCTGATTGGTTTAAGACAACTCACACATAGGTAGAAAAGGCCGTTTGACTCACTGTTATAACCAGGCCTGTCATTCAGGATCAGTCCAAATAGAGGCTACCACAGATGGCCGTCTTGGCAAAAGACTCTTTCTTCCGGTTCTAAAGACAGCAGCTTCAGATCATCACAGACCGATGAAGGGGAGGAAAGGTGGGAAAGCACCCCTCCGGGCTTCTCCAGATTTAAGCAGAGATTGCAGCAGGCTTGTGGTGTTTGTTAGGGGCTGCCATGCTGTTGACACCAGTGCTGGAGCTACAAGCTGATTGCACAGATGTCAGGATTGAGACTCGGGCTCGCTGGTGGTCTGGAAGCTTCGTTGGCATAGCAACGCCAATGGTAGCTTTTGCCACTGCTGGCGTTTTCTCGCTTTTGGCTTGGAGCTGTATTCATATTGTCATCGTATTTATTCTTGGTACTTGTGAGAAGAATAGGAGAATAAAGAGCATGACCATAGTTGGCCACCATGGTGAAATGGTATAGGCTGATCTCTTACTGGGGATTTTCACCATAAGAATTGCAGTAGCACTGTTATGGGTGCCTACACCCTACTGCCATGCCTCATCATGATAGATATAGGCTTTGAAGTAATAGGCAATGTCAGAAAAGCTGGCTAAGCATGGACTATTCAGATCTGGTGACTATCCTATCACTGTCATGCCCTGTAGCAAGACTGAAAGAGGACGGGCGAGAGAATTAAGCCCTCTCTCATTAATGCAATATTCAAACATCCATTTGAGACTATTTAAATATGTATTTTAGATCATTAGTGAAGACTTTTCTGAGTCCAACATCAGAAATACATGTAAATTAGAACCAAATCCTCCTTGGCTAGTTCTGTGTCTTATTACCATATCAAACAAACTGCTGTCTTACTGTAATAAAGACTGTGCTTACTGGGAGTCTATAAATAGTTGTATGTTTCTCATAAATATATACTGAAGCCTTGTAATGCTTCTACAGCATTTTTCACTATGCTTTATGTGACACAGCTTTCACAGTGTAATTCACATCATCTTAAGCTAAAATGAATTTGTTCTCATGTAATCAATGCCCCAGCTATACTGTACATTCTCATAAATGTCCTCAGGCTGATTGTTTAAAATTGGATATGTCTTTACATTTTGCACCTATATTTTAATATTTTCTCTCATTACTTGCTGTTATGAGTCTTTATGAGGGGATTGCTTAATTGGAACCTGTAAAATTAGACACCACAGTGACCTGCACAGTGTAGTTTTATGGCTATCATTTCTAATCAACATTACTACTGTATTCCCCAAGGCATCAGTGCATGACTGAATTTCATCTGACTTGAAGTAATGACTTTTCAGTCTTGCAAATCTTTATTCAAATTTAATTGTGCTTTTCCTTTTTTTTGTCTTACACCTGAGAATTTTCTTCATCCCATCCCCTTCCCACAGGTGTATATTGTTGCTCCTGTTGTCAGTCACTCTGAAGTGTGGGCTCCTTGTTAGATTTTGATTGGTAAACCTCAGGAAATAAAAGCCCTTTTAGCTCTTCTGCACCAGGGCATGAGTGACTTTATTTGTCCAATTTTCCTCAGCAAAGAAAGAGAAAATTAGATCCTGTAATTGCTGTGGCAGGGACTCAACATTTTCTGTTGAGGGTTTGCAGAAAATATGTGCCACTTTCTTTTCTCTTTTTTTTTCTTCTTTTTTTTTCTGCACCCACTCCTCTTCACTCCTTCCCGCGTGCAATTGCAGCAGTGTTGGTTTAGTATTATGCCTGTGAGCTGTAAGTATCCCCTCCCCTTCTCAGCACCCCCCCAACCCCCCTATCCACTCCTGTCACACTGAAGCGGTTATTTTTAGTGTTGGGGATGCAGCTCTCTCTGCCCGCGCTCGGCTGCACAGAGAGATTAATGGAGCAAGAGAGAAAGAGATAGAAAGGGAGCACACGTGTGCACTCGCCACATGGCAGGGGGAGCGTGTGGGAGTGAGTGATTGAGTGAGGGGGAGAGAGAGAGGGAATCCAGACTGGCTGATGGTGAGGAGAGCACGGTGTTGGAGGAGAGAGAGAGAGAGAGAGAGAGAGAGGGAGCTGGCATGGGTGAGCACGTTGAGGAATAGACAGATGAAGTGCTATTGTCAATTAAGCTTCCGTTTATCGAAGGCAGCTGAAAAGAAATAACTCTGTCAACTGTATATTCATCACTTTTATGGAAATGAACCTTCCTTCCCCCCCTGAGGGGCGACTGCTCTGTCAGCAGTTAGAATATTAGGAGGGGGATTTCGCTTTGAAGTTGGGTAGGAAGCACATGTTCTACCACACCACTCACTCCTGCACCTGCCTTATGAATCAGAGTGATATTTAACCGATAAATGTCGCCCTAAGGGTTTGTTGGGCCGATGCTATTTTTAGAACCCAATTTGTCCACGATGATTATCATGCCTGCTTTGCTGTCACTGAGTCAGAAAATGATTCAGACTTCTTTTCTTAATTAAATCAATCCAGCTTGCCCCCAACATCTTAACTTTTTCAAGCTGATTTTTAAGATTGTTCTTGTTTCAAACCTGCGGAAGAAATGTGAAAAGCAAGAAAGATAAGTTGATGCACAGGAGGGAATATTTTGTCACTGTTGGATGAAAAAAATGTGTAAACCTTTCAGGAAGCAAATATCACAGCCTTGTGTGTAGACTGATGATAATGCATTTGACATTATCTGGTGGGTTTGGAGACACTTCCATAGGACCAAGAGGTCAGAGAGCGTTTTTAGCCGTTAGAGGAGCATGTAACCCTTTAATTGAAGTGGAAATATGAAAATCCCTGAAACTGGACTTATGAGGTTTTCACTGAACAGCAGTTTAATTCTGTAGTTCCTTCTATTTTGGAGAGCTGGTCTGTGGGTCATACCTTCTATTTAGGGAAAGTTGTGCTGTTTGTAGCCACTGAATGCGTGATACTTTTCACAGCACTGTCCTTAGAAAAGCATTTGAGGGTTTGCCTTTCCAATTGCATTGAACGCTGATGTTTGAACCTTACCAATTCCCCCTCTTTCTTTCCTTAAACGTAGCTTCGGTGAAAGGAGGCAATCAGCAGGGATTAAAAACCAGAGCTTTGAATATTAATGCCTTACTGCTGTACATGGAGATGCTTGACATCGGCAGGGTGCGGGATTGAATGAATAATGAATGGGCTCTTGACGTCACTGTGGGTTTAAAAGTCACTCCGGTACCTCCAGAGGCTCCTACAGTGGAGGAGGTGGCACTGGCACCTCAGCTGAGGAGCATCTATTGTGTCAGACCGACCTCAGCGGCGCTCCGTCTTTCATCCGCTACCCCCCTCCTGTCAGCCACGCAGGAAAACATGCACATGCACACACACGTCATTCAGAGGAGAAATGGCACTCGTCCACTCTCCTCCCTGCCCTGGCGTCTTTCTTTCACCTGCACACGCTACCTCGTGGCCCTCCACCGTCCGCACAGTGACTCAGACATCCTGACATCTCCCACCGAACGGAGGCAGCCTTTGATATTGAGATGCTGGCATTCTGCCCAAAGAGGAAAGAGGCCCGGGCTGACAACAGCAGACCCCTCCTCTTCCCTCTGAAATGCCAGGCTCCTATCAATCAGCAGCCAACCGTACTTGCATGCACATGAGCTACACAAGGCCTGCGTGGACTTCAGGATGAAGCCACATGAAGCTGTAGGCCATATGAAACTTTGGCAACAGGCTCACTGAGACGTACTGTCTGCCTCAGGATAGTATCCAACTGCTTTTAGTGTTTTGGTATTCATTTGAGTGAATAATCATGTAAAATGAAATCAAACAAACATGAAATGGAAACATTTGACGTTATTTGAGGCTATTGGACATGCATTGTTTTAATAGCTTGTTTTTTGTGACTGTTTTGCCAGATTTAACTGATGTGAAAAAAAATATTGCAACTTAGTATTCCAAGTGAGTGGAAGGTCAAGTGATTTATTGTCTCTGACTCTCCTCTTAATTTGTTTTGCAGTGAAGAAAGCCAAGCTCGATGGACCCCAAGGTGAGTTGCTGGCTTTGCTGCCGTGGAGGTCCATCCATTTGTGACTTTTGTTTATTGAATCAGACTTTAACACACACATACACACACAATGACATTACCAAAGGCATTTTTCTTTTTCTTTCCTTTTCCAGAGAAATTTAACACATACGTGACCCTGAAGGTGCAGAATGTTAAGAGCACAACAATCGCTGTGCGTGGCAGCCAGCCATGCTGGGAGCAGGACTTCATGTTGTGAGTGCTTCTTGCCTTTTCTCACTTCTCCTCCTCCTGTTATCTGTAGTCCTTCTTCTATAATTCTGCCCCTATATATTCTCATCATTATGAGGCAATTGTTGCTGCACATATATTGCATATATTTGTAGTGGGAGGTTGCTGTTTTGTTGCTTTTCCCCTGCTGTTTTTTTTTCCCACCACCCCTGCTGTTTCTTGCTATTATCTTTCCTCCTCACCTCCTCCTCTGGACTTTCTCCTCCTTCCTGCCTCACACTTTTTTCTTCCTCTCCCCCCTGCTTGAAGAGCCCCCACGGTGTAATGAGTCACCTGTCTCCATCCTGCCTTGGACCCACAGAGTTATGTTAGTAATGGGAGGATGGATGGTTTTCCCCAGATTATTCCCAGTTTGACAGAGTTCTGCTCTGCTCTCTATTGCAAATGTCCCATGACAGACAAGCAGGTGGATTGGAAGGAAGCAGTCAAGTGGTAGAGAAAGGCTCACAGGTTAGCATTCATGCATACAGGCAGGAAGACAGTTTATGAGGCCACAAATGGAGCTGATAGGTAAATCAAATGGGGTCAGGGAGATGGGGAGGCAGTGTGACACTGTCTGTTTAGCACTCTTCCTCCACTCTTGAATTGTTTACAGAGCAATTTAGCATTTTATCAGTTCTTTCATGAAAAAAATGACAGAATTTTAAATCTAAACAGTTTTACAGTGCAGTTTTACAGAGTTTTATATGCATTTTAATACTGTAAAATGTCTGTTTGCAGTTGCAGTAGGTATAAATGCTATCAAATGTGCAATGGTTTAATAAAAAAAAATATCATACATCCACAAGTCAAACTTTTCAGTAGCATTTGTGAATAATCCTGAACTGAATAGATGGTGAAATAAAGTGTGGATTGTATCTATAAGGAGAAAGGAGATAGATTCACAAGCGGGGGGGTTGAGTGCACCGTTGTGCAACACAGGACAGCAGGGACAGGCGTGTCATTTGCGCTACCCAAAAGGGCCATTTTTGCTCCCTTGCTCTCTCTTCCTTTCTCTCTCCCTCTGCGAAGTGTGAGAGGATGACAAATAAGCTTTTGTGTTTTGGACAGCTCCGGCAGCGCTGAGATGCCGGGCAAGTCTAGATGTTTTCTCCCATTCCAAGCTTCATAACTGCTGATAGCAGATTAAGGTTTTTTAACAAACCTCAATCTGCAATAAATCACCTCCAAACAGCGCAGCTCTGTTTTCCCTTCTCCTCAGATCTCTCATTGTTTCCTTCCCCCCCTTCTCCCTCTCTCACTCCTTTCTTCTCCTCCTCGTTTCCCGTTTATGAAGCGGCGCCTCCGTCAGCCTTTTTGCCAGATTACTTCCATGGCTCTCAGAGGAAGAGAGAGATGCATTTTCATATCAAAGCTGTGTCTGTTATTCTGAATTGATTCACTTAGGAGAGCCAGTGTGCAAAGGAGGAGGTATTGGTTGACACTGGGAGATGCATAGAGAGTAGATATTAATCGGATTTGTACTCATATTGTGGTCAACTAGTCCTGACCAGAGCTCTATATTTACACCTGTGGCTTGATGGAAAATGAGGCTTTGAGTTTGCTGCTGTTTGTCAAATAGAAATATAGAATAGCCTCTCCCGGTCTCCTATCTTTGCTCCCTCTTACATCCTGCCGACAGCTCAGTTGACAATCCCCGCTCTCTTTCCATCTTCATGCTGAGTGACTCTTCCTTCAGCAGATTGAATCACAGTGCATATCCATCACTGGATTTCACTGCAGGTCCTGATGGCATAGATTGCATTTCCATCGAAGACGAGGTGTCTGCATAAAACCATGCTTCCGCTCAGCTCTCTCTAAATGTGTAATTCTTACTTTCTTTCCCCTCCTTTGTCTCTGACTCATTTCCCTCTGTCTCAATCTCCCTCTCCATCCTTCTCTCCCTCTCTCTCCTCCTTCCTCCCTCCTTCTCCTGAGCAGTGAGATAAACCGCCTGGATCTGGGCCTGACAGTAGAGGTGTGGAATAAAGGGCTGATCTGGGACACCATGGTGGGCACCTTATGGATCCCCCTGCGCAGCATACGACAGTCCAACGAGGTACACTCCCTCTCTCTCTGGCTCAGCTTCTGCATCCTTAACTTCCATTTGCTATATTAACATGCACACCAATACTTTGATCTTAGTCAATGTAATTATGAGAATTCTCTAATTAAAATACGCGTAATGTAAACACATAAACTTTAATGTTACTTTAATAAAGGCTTTGATCTTATTTCTGTTGCTGGAGTACTCAGATTCTTTGAGAGTTTTTAAAAATTGCATTATATGTTGAATTAGTCATGTGAGTTTGTAGGTTTAACCTTTGCATTTCTTCGTCCGAGTTTTAAAAAAATTGCAGGAAGGCTAATTGGCAGCAATATGAAATTCTTACAACAACATGACTGCAATTTATGATTGTAAGGGATTGTTGAGAATTTGAAATTACTTTCAACTTGCTGAACTGGTATATTCAATCAATAACTGCACTAAAATGGCCATGACTTAAAACCAGCCATTAGGTAGACGGTTTTATCCAAAATATTCCACAAATACTGTGAGTGCATGCCTTTATTAATGGATAGTCCAAGTGGGAGTTCAGCATGCTAACCACTGCAGAATTTGTGCAGCTACCCGTGATCATTTTAAGTTGCTGAATTAAAAGTAGCCAGCCAGACTAGAACAGATTCCTAGTGAATTATCTTCTCCATCATTTATCTTCTCAAAGACTGAAAACATGTCGACTGAATGTAATGAAGGGTAGATGAAGAACGAGAGATAGAGTCTCAAGGGTATATCTCTCTGCTTCTATTGTACTTGAGGTTATTTTTAGCATGCTATAGGCTGCTGCCTTTTGCTGTTGCACTGAAAGATTAGCTGTAAGGATTATAACATGGAGATCTGATTTCCAGCCGAAGACAGATGAAGTGATCAGCATGTATAAAATGGCATCTTTAGCACAGTTTTATCATGATGTTTCTCATCTCTCTGTCTGATGCAGGAGGGTCCAGGCCAGTGGCTGACCCTGGACTCCAATGTGATCATGGCTGAGAATGAGATCTGCGGAACCAAAGACCCAACCTTCCACAGGGTGCTGCTCGACACCCGCTTTGAACTGCCACTAGGTCAGGTGTTCACAGTATACAAAATACTGATAATATACTGTTAGTCTAGAGCTGTCCTTGGTGCTGTAAAGCCTTATAGGCATCACAGTAGAATGGACATTCAGTAGCAAAATAATACTACATAATAAGTAAAAAAAAAATGCTTCTTATACTACAGCTAATACAATCACTTCTACCACTAATAAAACAAATACTGCACACACTACTATTCGTAGCACTACCACTACTGCTATCACTACTACTAACTGTTCCTATAACTACTATTATTACCACCACTACTACAACTGCTATTACTACTACCAGGGCTGGGTGATATGGACATTATTAATCACAATATCTTCGACTGAATACCTCCATATTGATACTGACGATATTGTAGAGATGACTATTGGTTCTTTCTTTAGATACTTAGATATTTTTGATCAGCAATCATTACAAATGTGGATATGATGACCAAGCAGGTGGAGGCAAATAAAAAAAACCTGCATCTCGTTACTGTAATGCAGCCTTTAAAACCAGGAAAAGATATTATGTTCAAATGTTCACTGTTTAATATGCACAGTGGGTTGTAATTTTGAGTGTTTGTGTTGTGTGCTGCAGACATCCCAGAGGAAGAGGCCAGATACTGGGCCAAGAAACTAGAACAACTAAACGCCATGAGAGACCAAGACGTAAGAACTTCACTCCTCTCTACCCTGCCTTCCCTCTCTTTACACTCCCTCTCCCCTCACTTTCTCCCCTCTTTTCCTCTCCATCCTGTTTCTGCTCCTGCCACCTTCCTCCCCCCTTATCCTTTCTCACACCCTCTCCTTCCTCTATCTCCCTCCTCCTCTCCTTTTCCTGCCTCCTTCCTCTCTCTCTCCGTTTTCCACATTCTATTTCTAATTACGCTCTGTGGCATTTCTCCAATTAAGGACTGCCAATAATGACGGATTGCTTTCTGCAGACAGACTTTAACCAATAAATCTCCTCAGAAATTCTCCCTTTTTTTTCTGAAATCTCTTATTGTTTGTTTTCTTTTCAGTACGCCTATCAGGAGGAGCAGGAGCGACCACTTCATGCACCGACAACACAGTGCTGTGAGTGTCGGATTTAAAAAAAAAAAAAAAATTCATACACTCCATTGTCCACCTCCCTCTACTCCCTCTTTCCCCATTTCCTCTCTTCCTCTTTTCTCCGATACCTCTCGTCTCCTCCTCTGTCCTTTACATACCTCCTGGTTGTCCTTCTCCTGCCACCCCTCCTCCCACGCGCTCTCCTCCTCTTCCTCCTGACTCACTGAGAACAGGATTAGACGGGAGGTTGCAATGAGGCTGATAGATGAGGCAAAAGATGGTGGTAGAGGGGAGGGAGGAAAGCTGACGTGACGAATCAGGCTAGTGGGCCCGCCTGAGCGGCAGAATGACTTATGGGCGCTCGATGTGTGATGAATGTGAACTGACATACGTTGACTTGTCAGACACAGACCAACCCACATGTCTGTCAGGTGGGTGGGTGTGTATAATATAAATCTGTGGACACATCTGCACAGGCTCTGGTGGGTGGCATGACTCTTGTTTGTGTGTGTGCAGAGATGTTACAGTATGTGTGCGTTTTCTGCCGTGACTCACAGCACAGTCGCACAGAGGCTAGCAGGGTGTGAGTAAGAGTTGATTTTTGCCCTGACTTTACCAAAACTGCACACTCTAGACTCCCTGCTTTTGTTCACTGCTCACACACACACACACATGCACACACACACCAACTTAAACCTTAGAAACACTGTTACCGAGGCCCACTGGGCTCTCACTCCCACTCACTCTGGTGTGTTTGTACCTGGCTCTAGTTCTGCTTGCATGTTTAATTTATGGCCCAAACCTAATTTTGTTTCTCCAACCTCTTATTTCCTTGTAGGTAATTGGAGTCTATGGGGAGATCAGCAAAGTGAGTTTCTTTCATGCATTTCTGCTAATGACTACGGGAGTAATTTTGTATTTATTGTCCGTGTCTCACTTAATGTAATGATCTCCTTGTGTACTTTTCCACCGAGACCATTAGCTGCCATGAAAACAGTTTTTTTCTTACATCCTCTCCAAACGTTCTTGCGGGTTGTGTTAGTATCATGGTGACGGATTTAACAGCAAAACTGTATTAAATCGAATAAACAACAAGAAAAAGAAACTTGTGGTCTTCTTTCAAGAACCCATATGTTTCAGCTTTCAGCAGTAACCAGACCAGCATCAAATATAACTTGCAAATTCTCAGGGCAGTGACTCACCATAGAGGGTGCACATACTTATGAATATACTGTAGGTTCGATTCCTATTCATAAGTATGTGGTTTGTGTATTCCGGCCCGTGCCCTTTGGTGCATGTCATCCCGTCCCTCTCTGCCCTGTATTTCCCGTCTCTCCCCATTATAACTATCCAAAAAAGCAGAAATGCTCAAAAAATAATCTCTAAAAAATGTACAAGTGGAAAAACTCAACTCAAACAATGACTCTGATACCTCACACAGCCCTTGGGGGCCAAAGAGATTCGTTGGGAACTATTTCCTGCCAGAGAGCATTGGCCAACTGTATCTGCTGCCCTAATGAGTGTGAATTTGAGGTTGATAGATACAGTTTGCCAGTGTTCTCCAAGCAGGAAATAGTCCCTCGCTAAACTGTTTGCCCCTGGGAGACACAGGAGATCACAGCATCCTGGAAACGTTGAAATCACACAGATCTGATCTTTGCTGACACCATGTATCAGCTGCATATACTGTTTAATACAAATCTAACTATTGATTTCCATGCTGCATGCCCCCTCCATTCATCCCCCATCCCGCTGTGTGTCCAAACAGACGAGGACCCAGACAGTGCTGTGGACGACCGGGACAGCGACTACCGCAGCGAGACCAGTAACAGCATCCCTCCTCCCTTCTACACCACCTCCCAGCCCAATGCTTCCATGCACCAGTATCCCATGAGGCACCAGCACTACAGACACTCCTACAACGATGACATCCACGAACTGGACTATGACCACCGAGCCATGAGGTAAAAAACATAACACAGCTGCTGTGGCACAGATGCACACACATATACACATAAACACAAAAACTGAGACAGACTGTTTTTTTTTTCCCTTGAGTCTCCTTTGCTTATGTCTCAGTGGGAAATAAAGGGAAGAAGACCTAGGAACAAAACCGTTAGATGTTGAAAGTGTATTACAGTACCACTCAAACTCAGAAACATAACAATATGCCTTTGGTAATTACTTCATTTGGAGTTTGTATCAGCCTAGCAAACAGAGACAGCTCAGCCCCTGTGGTCTTGTTTTGTTTGAAGTACATGGTAACATGTTGTCCCACTGTGCTCTCCCCCTCCAGAGAATAACCCCGGCCTCAGTGTATACAAGCATGCTGGGGCGCAGAGTTCTTGTATACAGGTCGTGTATGACGAGAGCTGTTGTGGTTATCTTTTCTGTGCTTGTGTGAGTGCGTGGATGTGCGTGTGTGTGTGTGTGAGCATCAGAAACTCCATGTAATGTCACCTCTGCTCAAGAAAAAAACAGTTTTGTCAACCTTTTGTGGCCACATTTTCAAAAGGCGGCAGACCGTCCAAACTCATGCGTTGCTTGGTAAGATGCAACACTGCAGAAAGTTTGACTTCCTTTGACCTTTTTTTTTTTTAATTTGCCAGTGATCATATTTGAGTCAGATTCAGATGGGTGAAATAAATCTCCTGCGAGGGCTCAACCTCTGCCTGGCTCATCAGCGAGAGGTCTTTATGCAGAAGCTTAACCGGCCAGTGCAGAGACTCACTTTGGTTAGAGCTTTCTTTTAAAGATTTGCACCGAGCTCTACTGATGCTCCTCTCCCAC
>OMLF01052626.1:0-10572 GCA_900302615.1 Holocentrus rufus
GGTGACTGAGAAGAGATGACAGCAGGAGAAGTAACGAGGGAGAGTTGTAGGACGGGCACGCACACACACACACACACACACGTACAGACACACACATCATCCTTGCACATCATCCTTGATAGTAGTGGTGCCGGCAGTGGAAGTGAAAATTTACTGTTGAGCTGTGCAGTCTCCCCCACCTCCATCGACGTCTCCTTGGCCTCATTCTAACCCTGCTCTCCTTCTCTGATGATAAACAGGCCAGACGTATGTGGAGCATGGCTAGTCAGTTGGCAAACCTGATCACTCTGCACACTGCAGGCTGCAGGGTCACAAGCCCACTCTTTTCGAGACTCCCATCACAAACACAAACACACACTGACCCATAAACCCACGCTCCCACACAAATGCGCGCACCGACATTAGCAGTGTTTTCATCTAGATGTTGAAATTGCTGCCTGCCCTTAACTCTTCAGAGAGTGAGGGAGAGAAGAAGAAGAGTGACTGTCCAGCTGTCCAGCACCGTCTCCCATTTAACAATGCCAGGGCGCAGCTCAGAGCATCAGATACTCTGATGCTCCTCCACTCCCGAGAACGAAATATTTTTTGACTTATAATTCCTTTTCTCTCCAGTGAGTCAGCTCTGAAAAGGAGAGACGAGAGTGAGGGCTTTAACTATCTCTAAGCCAAGGCAGCGCAATGTTCAGTGAAGTCTATAATCCTGCCACTAATTTAATACAGAATTTGTTTTCTGCGTGCCGGCCTGTCATGGCAACTGACAGTCTATTGAACACAATGAAAAGACCAAATATGCGGGAATGGAGAGGAAGGCTTGCTGTTTAGGGATGAAAGGGGGAAAGAGGGAAAGAGGTATGTTTTACCTAACAGGAGGAGACAGAGCTGTGGGAAAAAGGAGTTCTCTCCTATTTTCACACCTTTGTATGTTTCTCAGTTTTTCCCCAGGAGAGCGGTTCAGACTAGTCTAAAAACTCTTTTTCATCTCACATTTTTTTCTGGTAAATACAGCAAAATACGCAGGGCTACATGAATTAATGCATACATTTTTTTTCCAATCACTGTCTGTGTTTGACAGCCTGTACAAACACACCGGACTGGAGTAACTTGATCAGCTTCATCCAGGTGGAAATTCCCACCTGGTTAAACCGCCTGGGTCGCCCTTTTACAAATATGCAACATGACCTTTGGCCCAGTATTTATGTTGAAATGGTTGATGCAAACATTTCATCCAAGCACAAGTGATGTTGCCTATTTAGTGAAATGGTTTCCAGTTAAATTAATAGAAGATGTCCATATATGTTTTTTTTTAGAGGAGAACCTGCTGCTATAAGCCATTTTCCCTCTCATGTAGCAGTGAAGTTGTACTACTTTTCACGCTACTAAATAGGATAAAAAAGGGGAAGGGAGCAGTGAAGACCACTCCAGTGTTCAGACTACTTTAAATTAAACTTGAATGGGTACTACATACATAGTAACCATAGTAACTGTTTAATAATTCACTTACAGACAGTAACGCTTGAATGGTCCAAGCTGGGCTCCAAAGCATAGTTAGTTTTCTGGATTTTTATTGATTCATGAGAGATGTGCATTGCAACCTCAAGGCAGATCTAGGCTCTATCAGCAACAGGCCAGAATGATAATGGGTCTCTATAGTGACAGAGCTGACTGTGTGCTGCAAAGAGATCTTCTGGGGGGTTTGGTTAGTCACCCGCCATGTCCTCCAGCCACAGCAGCCAGCGGAAGACCCACTTCCCCCACCGAGCCACAGGAGAGATGGATGAGGTGTGTCTAAAATGGATATTAGATCCACATTACACATAGGCTGCTGCCAAGCCCGTAAACATCTGTGGTGTAAATATAAGTGTAGATTAGGTAAAAGCTTTAAAAATGGATGGGCCAGAAGGGCATTCCTCGCAGGAGTCAAAGGCACTCATATGTGAAAAATGTAGCGGGCTGAGAGGAAGATAAAAAGCTGTTCAAAGGGCAAACTGTCTTGACGAAGTGGAGTAAGTGGATAACGTTTACAAAATCCATTAGTCTAATGGGTAATACTTTTAGCACATGGCGTGGAGGAACAGGTGGAAAGACCACGGTGGTGACCGCTTGTTTTTGAGGAAAGAAAAGCAATGGGGGTAGTAAATTTGTGAAAACTGAGTTTTATGCCTGAACCTTTGATCCTCTAGATGCGATTTATTTTCCGTTTTAGTTTGCTTTTGTACTTGGAATAATTAAAAAGTGTCAGGGAAAGGTCACCCCTAAATTGTTCAACATTGTTTGCTTTCAGGCGTAGGCATACATCTTATTAGCTTGTCTAATAAGTTGCTCTTCTCTCTTCTCTTCAGATTTCCCTGTTTTGCATCATCCACTGGATTCCAACTGTGAAGAAGCACACACTTTTCTTCCTCCAAAAGAGAAACTGAACAACGCTGTACATACACCTGCATTCATTTTGATGTCGGAAGTATACACACATTCGCAATACACACACACACGCGCGCTTGTCTTGTGCTCGAAAGGACATTTGAACTCGTGCCATCGCTCATTTCCGAGGAGGAAGCCGGGACGTCGCTCATGCAAACGAACCAAACAGACTGTTGCTTGTTGTGTGAGATACCAACTCCGCAACCAAGTGTACAATTGGCAGATACAAGCTTGTGCTTTTCACACTGCCATATAAGTATGGCAAGCACATCGTTCGCACAACCTGCGGCTTTCCCCATTTAATTCATGACAGGATTATGAGGATCTGCATTGATGTTTTTTCCACTAAGATATAAAAAAAACAAGAAAAAAATAACTTCTTTACAGAGACTGTAATGTATAGCATGAAGGATGTACAATTTAGATGGAGGGAGGGAGAATGCAATGATCAGTGTGCTAAAGAACGAAGGCCAACTCGAGTCGTCTGAATCCAGCTGATCCATCAATGGCACAATGAAGGAGCAAATCTCCCCTCTCTATCCTCCACTAAGCTCCTCTGTTTAACCGCCCCACCCCCGTACCTTCCTCCTTTTCTTTTTTTTTCACTTTTCTTTCCTGGGGTGGCATTCTTTCGCCCTATTCAAACCAAGAAGAAAAGAAGACCGGCGGACGCGCTCCCAATATCGCCATTCCCGACATGGCAGCAGGCTCCTCTCATGAAGGCTTTGGCAGCTTGCTGTCAATGCAGGCCCACGAGGTGTTGATGACCAGCACCAGCTGAAGTTGAGGAGGATCTACAATTTGGTGTGTGTGTGTGTGACCAGGTCCGAGGCGCTTTCGGGGTCATGACCTTACACGGCCGCTGTTTCGCAGCTACACATCGACGCCTGTTGAGCACCAGTTACCTTACCCGCTGCGCACGTGGGCAGCGTTCACACTCTGGACTCAGCGCCTCAGAAAGGACTCGGTTGCACTCAGCCGTACGCTAAACGCTGTAAACGATTGGCTGTGCTTCTGTTACCCTGATAAAAGCAGCAGCAGCTCTCCGGCTGAGTCATAGCTGAACTCTTTTTAGAGCATGTCCACTCATAGTAACTCAGTATAATTGGCATGAACCTTTCCGTGGTCATAGCAATCCTGTCACCTTAACCTGAACTGAGAATTAATGAGTTTCTTTTTAAACTTGCTGCAATGTACTTCCTTAGTCTTAATTTATATGACAATGGTTACTTTATGTTAATATGTTTAATCCTATTTATTGTTTCTCTGCCTGCATTCATATAAGTGAATGTCTGTTTGGGATATATCATGCATGGCCAGGTGTTGTGTTTTATTTGATCTCAGTTGGGCTGCATTTTGCACAGTTCTTCAGTCTTTCCCAAGAGGAACGTATCTTTTTAAAAGGGATAGCGATACATCAGATCTCCCAGCCTTGTTGTCTGTGAGGTTTTTTTTTTTTAAAGGTTACGTCAGAGTGCGGATGGATTAGGAAGAATGGTTCAGATTACCCATGGTGCAAGGAGGTTAGGCCGAAGGGTTGAAGGAGACTGAATGGGGTAAAGAAATGCTCGCTTCACCTGATAGATTCTCATGAAACTCCAGCCAGGGTGCAAAACTGCCTTAAATCAGCCCCTTAAGGCCCAGCCCAAACTATCAGCAGCTAACAGATCCATGAATGCGATGGCTGTTGGAAAGATGTGGATCAATACATAGCGGCTGAGGCATGTCACCCTGACCGAGGAACTATCAGGGACGTCGCCATTAATTCAGAGCAGCCCTGACGTGGTTAAGAATGTGACCATCTGTGCAGCTGTTCCCGGGACAGCTGGAAGGCTCTGTCACATGTGCTTATTTGGCTCCTTAGGGGTGTCACCCCGCACCCGCCCCGAGTCGCAGCCCTTTCACCATTTGGTTTGGGAAGACGGTTCGTTGAATCCAGAAAGCTGTGCATTGATAAGGGCAGACACCGCAGTGCTTTTCACCATAGTGTCACTGATGCACAAAAAAAAAGAAGAAGAAAAAAAAACATTGCAAGTTCCTAAAGACCAAAAAAAAGAGAGAATGTCTTAAATACTTGCATTTTAAATTCTTGGTACCTCTCATCAATGTTTTTGTCTGTATGTCTGTCTAGATGACCAGAACATTGACATTTTGCGATTGAACATTAATGGAATCAATGAGTTTCAATTTTGATGGAATACATACATCTGTTTTGATTTTTTCCTTCCTTGTGAATTCATGAATCAAAAAAAATCACCAGTGCTCTGAGATAAATTAGGAAAACCCACAAGATTCCTGCTCAATTCCTTAAACCAACCAAAGTTTACACTTACAAAAGCAAAGAGCAATTTTTGGACTTCTGTGGAGAACCCGTTGGCTCCATCCTGTCGACATCGAACCACTGCTCACAGAACGCTGAACCTCTGGCCCCCACCAATCAGACAGGAGGGTTTCTTCCTCACAGAACACATGTTTCCCCGGCAACAGCCAGTAATGTATGCCCCTTCAATTTGCACCTAATTGCTGAGTGGCACTTCTCCGTTGCCACTCTTGCCCTCTTCCTATCCTTGTTTTTTTCAGCTGGCTCACATTTGAGTGTTGTCCAGATCAGATCTGCTTCACACAATGATGTGAAATTCAGACAGAAAACACTGTCAATGTGCATTGGTTTTTATTTTTTGTCATGTAAAAGTTTTATTTTATTTCTATTTTTAATGGCATTATTTTGTACATGTGATTTTTTTCACAATGTGAAATTCATGGCTAATAAACATAAGAGTTTTTTCCTCTTGACTGTAAAGCAGTGTCTCTCTGTCTTCAGTTTTTTACCACTGACTAATGAGGTTACATTTGCTAATCAATGCCATCAACATTCATGAGGGAAAGTAACTCATCTCCACACAGCGTAGACTTCTCACTCGTTAGTGCATGTTTGACATATTTAGGCAGCTTTTGAGAGAATATAGCAACTAAAGTGTCCTGAGGTATTTAAGCCAGTATATCATGCATACAGCTTTTGTTCTGTGGAGGAGGGACTGAAATCATCTTATCTATGCCTCTGGCTTTCTGCACAAGAACAGACAAAAACACAGCCAGATACTTTCCCTTTCTCTGTCAAGTCACCTTGGCAACCGCAACCTTTATCTGCAAACTGTGGGGGCTGAAGGAGAACATGAAATCTTAAAAAGCACCCCTTTCTATTCTCCTCCTCCCTCCCTCCCCTCGCACTTCCTACGCCCCCTCGCGCACTTTTTTCATCAGCGAAATGCATTGCAAAGCCGCTTGCCAATTGTGGACTCCCCTGTGTTTGACGTTCCCTGGTTTCTAACAAGTCTAACATCCCATTAGTGAGTGACTGCAGAGCGCACTGCCACTCGCTGCATTCCTGAAGCTCTGAGGAGTCCAGCTCTGTTCATTGTTTACATTCTTCCCCCTGAAACAACTCCTGATCGGTGACAGGAGGTTGAGAAACACCAGTTTTACTGGCTCCTGACCCTCAAGCCACACAAACAAAATACACCCATACACTGGGGGAAGGGGAAGCTGAAGCACTCTATGTACTGTGGTTTTGAAATGCAGTCATAAACTGATTAAATCCTTATCTGCACTGTTCCAGGATACCTTAGTCACACAAATATTTTCTCATGCGCTTCCCAAGCAGAAAGGATGAATAACAGCAAAATGAAGTCTAATATTTAAGGTGAATGTGGGTGCTCTGTTTGAGGGAGGCCCCCCGGTGCCCTTAAGTGATCCAACAGCCCCTCATTAATCAGGACAGGAAGTTGAATTTCCTGTGCTCCAGGAAATAGGTCTTATGCCCCAAAACACGCCACCGATGGCTCGACCTTTCAACACAAAGAACCCTTAGGGTGCCATAACCTGATGCTGCATTTGGCTGAACAGAGTGAACTCTTTTGTGTGAGCAGCCTATATTGGCCCGCACATGATAAAAACAATGCACGCTCTGTCACTGTCGCCTGGCAACATGTACAGCAGTTCTGATTCAGCCACACACACACGTGTTGGCATCTTAGTTAGATCATGGCAAGATGCCCTTTGAACATGTGTCTTTACATCAGGTGGTGTTAAAAACAGCAAAAATATGATCGTTCCTAACATTGAGATATATTAACTCAAAATGTAGCAAAATACAAAATCTGCTTATTGCATCATTCTTATTCTTCTCCAGCAACAGCAATGCCTTGGAAATGAACCAAGACATTATCATAAATGCATAATATGAATGGAGAAATACTGCAAAATAACAGCTGCTTAATATCAGAACCGGCTCAATATCATACCCAAGTTAAACACACCCCAGCCATTATGTAAAGTGTTGCATGTTTTATGTTTTGTATATTTTATTTGCCATTAAGCCAAATCAATCAAATCAAAAATCAAAAGGGTGCTGACTGAGGCTCTTCAATCCATGAGATATAAGGTAAAGTGAAACATCTTTAAAGCTTTCTTGCAAGAATTATGATATGAAGCTTAATAGTGACCTTAGTTGATCATTCAAGTCAAAAGCAAAGTACAAATAAAATAGTCCAAATTTCCCATAATGTCTTGTCTTTAGACTGTATGCAACAAGGGTCATGCAGATCCAGAAATGCTTCGGTGATTTTGTTGGCTTTTATTACAGGTGGGTGAAAGAGCACTTCAGTGAAGGTTCGTGATGCCTGGGAAGCTCCTTTGCTTTCATCCACCTACAGACCAAAACAAAACAATGTATATGTATGTATATATATTCAGTATATCTATATATATATATATATACCTTGGCTGAGCTGGTTAAAAGAAAAAGTGTGTGCGGGTGGCCAGTTGCTTGAAGTTTATGTTATTGACGGCCACAGTGCACACAGACAGAAAACACAGTGCGATGCTGTCAGAGATGATTTGACATGAGAGCACTGTCGTTTTAGTTGCTGCTGGCTTACCTCTGTGTTACATCAGCATTCAGAGGCACAGCTGAAAAAGACCAGTCGTCTTCGGGCGAGGGGACTGAGCCTGGGACCAACGTGTCAAATGTATTAAAACAGACATTCCAGCAAAGATCGTCCCAGAGCAAAGTAATTTTTTTTGGGAGCACAGGACGATAATCAAAAGTGAGTTTGGGTTATCTGCTATTTGAAATGTCTGACGCAACTGTAACAAGCCTGAAGAAAGAGAAACAGGTGTAGACATGTAGTCCTGTACCAGGAACCCTTCACATCCTGTTTATAGTACCTGAGTGCTATTCCATAGATACGTGAAATACCTTTTTGAAAGACAACATGCAGATTAGTACACAAGACTGTGTGCTATAATGATGATGACCTCATTGAGATGTTTTGTGTTACAAACCAGAGTTCATTGTGAAGTATTACCCTTAAGCCCTAGTGTCAACTGATCATTGGCTACTTAACCTCCTATGAACTCTAATTAAGTAGCTTAGAAGTTTGTCACATACATATTCTGTTTCTACTGGTTGCAACGCTTCACTGAAGCTACATCACACTTATACTGAGTGAAATATTAAAATCCAAGATGCCATTGTTTTATGGCTGCACCAGTACATCAAATATAAAATATCTAGAGGTCTTGTGCATCATTTTAAACACTTTTCCCTATAAATGAGTAGAACATTTTTGGAAACTTTGGGATCTCCGCTAGAATTTCAAATAAAGTTCGGTGGGTTTGAACAATGCCTGAATGCATTTGTAATGACGAACGCACCAATGGGACCAACAGTTAAAGAGAGTTCACTGTCTTTTCAGAAGCCCTGCAGCTGACCTCTGCTTATCAGGATCACAAGGCAGGCTGGGGAGATAGCACACTGACGAAAAAATAGCCCACATCTGCTGGACTGCTGAAGAAAGGCCGGGCGAGGCTCAGATCTTGACCACACAAGATTTTCAAAACCCTCTCGTCGAATTCCTTTGAGTCGGCTGTACAATGCAGAAAGATGAGAGGGAATGTGCTGGAGTCAAGTATGTTCGTCTGATTTTTTGGAAGGTGGAATTTGTGTTACGGTTTGTCAGAAGTAGTTCCACTTTCTACTGTGTCTTGTAACGTCTGTATACGATTTTTTATTTATTCTGTACAAGCCCTTTCTTGCTGTGACTGACATCTTCATTAGCTCCCTGTTCATGCTGCTCAGCATACCCCGTCCTCCGGCATTATCTTGCAATGGCTGAATGAAAATGGATGAGAGGTAATTAAGTCTGAGGAGGTCCGGTCGGACGCACAATGGCTCCTCTCTTCTTTCTTCTTCGGCTTTCCTGTGACTTTCTCCCTCACTCCTCTTCACTCATTCCTCTAGCCTCTCTCTCGTATAATCCCACTGACCCTGCATGTCCGCAGCATTTGTTGCTACCCAGGGAAAGGCCCTCCGTTGATTGGGTTGCTTCCCAGTCACGAGCTGAATTACTCCTTGAACATCACCTCAAGTGGTTTTCCATCAAATGAGGAAGATTAGTAAAGGACTCTAATTAACAGAACACGGGGGAGCAACAAATGATGCTGACCTTGACTGTCTGCCGCTACTTTATGAATATTTCCGCAGACTGCTGAAGCCGTGCGATGCAGTTTAACACTGCTTGGGATAACACATCACAAAGGTCTGAGGATTTGTTTGTTTGTGATGTGAGTATGACAGGAGGAAGGACCAGCAAGAAAGCCGGAGCCATCATGGTTCTGCTTATCAGCGCCTGAGTTGAAACACCTTATCCCTGCAAAACCGTACGTGAGCCGCAAACAATCTATCGGCGCTTAATGCAATGCTTAAAATGACAAAGGACTCAAAAGCTCCTTTAATGCAGCTTGATGGTTTTGGATAAGGCAGGAAGAAGAAAACCAAGGCATCAGCTTTGCTTTGACGGCCTTGAACACACTGTTATTATTATGATTATTTAATTTCCTCTGACAATGGATAGCTCCTGTATGATCCTACATGGCATGACGCATTTCAACGCAGATACATTTGATGCTTACGTCTATCATCACTGACCATCATCACGAGATCAGAGTTAAGAAACGAAATTATCATGATTATTAGATTCAGCCACCAACTTCAAATGATAGAAACTATGCTCATAGATCTGCTCAAACCCAAAACAGGACTCATAACATCTGACATATGGTAGAATTTACTTTTTACCACAAGGCTTTATCTTCTGTAAGGCTCAAAACTTCCTGTTTTTTACAGATAAGAAGATTGATGTGAACATCTGGTTCAATACCTGCGTGTTGCAACTGTTCCATAAACGTTGGCTCAATTTTCTGACAGCTGCAGATTTATAAGCTTTTCTGTTGCTTGTATCCATAACACTGCATCACCCTTTAAATATGATGCAGCTTTATCAGACTCTTTCATGTTGATAAAGTGTGTTTAGGGTCATTAGTACATAATTATTAACTGTTTAAGTGTGCTTTTAAGGCCACTTAGCTCAGCTATCCCGGGCTTATCTCAACGCTGAAAACCAGGGGGAGATGAAACATAGCACGGCTTCATTAGGTAGATGTAATAACAGTTTGGGGTGAGTCACAGCAGGCAGTGTGCTCATAACGTTGTTTACGCTCTCTTTGAAATGGGTCCGTTGGGTCTTTTAATCAACGTGGCTCAAAGGTATCTGCCCTGCAATTTCTGCCGTTATATGGATTTTCACTGGGGTGTGGTTTGAGGTTGGATAAGGGGAGGCGGAGGTGGAGGAGGGGCGGGTGATTTAGGTGGGCTGATGGCGCAGACTCGCTTCCCTTTAAAGTGGTGTAGTTTGGGCAAAGCCTGTTAAACAGTAAACATTATTCTCTCTTGAGGTGAGTGGGAACCCAAAACAATCAGCTGCCTCCAGCCCTATAATTATGGAAGGGAATTTGCCAGCGAGGTGCCAGTTATAAGTGTGCCCCCGCATTGTTATCAGCTGCTTTCATTTCCGGCGAACTGCCCTTTTCAAACAGACAACAGAGGGAATTAGTATGAGAAACCGGCGGACATGATGTCAGTATTGCCCTATATCATCCCGGCATTTTATTGACAGGCCTTATGCTTTTGGAAATCCTAAAAAAAAAAATGAAAGTGGGTCAGCGTTCTAATTCTCATTCTGGAGAGCGGGAGATAAGAAGGACGTTGAAATCCCTCGCAAGTTAACGGCGCATCACAGAGGCTGGTGTGCATGC
>OMLF01052629.1:0-10729 GCA_900302615.1 Holocentrus rufus
CTTTGCAAATGAGATGAGGTGTGTGTAAGTGGGGTATATTCCTGTCAGATATTCATGTTTTTGGTTTTGTGTGTGTGTGTGTGCGTGTGTGCACTTCCTGGGCCGTGCTCATTTACACATTAAGCTCTCTTGTTGATGTTTCAATGTAGACATTAACGGTCTGGAGATTTATAATTAGATGGATGCACACGCAACTAATCAACCATTTCATGCACATACTGTGTACAGCAAGCAATAAATGATTAATTTAATTCACTTAAACACCCACGCGCGCACACACATAGCCACACACACACGCATCCACGCACAGTATTAAATATAAAGCCTTTTTTTCCCCTGCCGTTGATTGGAAAAGCTGTGTGAGATGAAACCCCTTCACCTGTGCTATTTATTTATCAGGCACTCGGCTCCGCTCATAAATCAGACATTTATTAAGTTGTTAAACAGCAACTTTTGCCTTCTGCAGGCGACATCAGTGCTATTAACTCTGATATATGCGGTACAGTCGGAAGGAAGGTGAACTATTGCAGGCTGCTCACGTTATCCAATTAAGAGAGGTTTTTCCTTCATTTTTTTCCCCCACCTGAGTCACACTCTGTTTGTGTGGTCCAATGCTGATGCTCAGCTTGTTATGAAGTGACTATGAAAAGTCTCCCGAGCTTCCGGTGGTACAGTGATGTGAAATGTATTCTTTATCAAGTCAGCATATGGATTAGGGCTAATTAGATTTAAAAATAGGATGAAGTGCAACTCTGTGGAGATGCGGTAACCAGGCAAGCAGCACTTTCTTCACTTCACTTCTCGTCACCTGACAGCTGAATATGAACGTTGGACTGTTCGAGTGAAGTGTTATCTTTACTTTCTTTTTCTCTCACCTCTCCTACTCTTTCCTTAAGACAATAGATTGTCCGGGGGCCATCTGGTTACTTTTTGAAGTATAGCTAAACTGCTAGTCATGCTGTTCATCTCCTCCTGCAGTCCACTGACAGTGATGATAACTAAATTATGCAAGTATTAATTATATAAGTCAGCATCCTTGACATTAAGATAGGCTAGCAGAAATGTAAAACAGAGGGTTAAGTTGAGTTTGCATGGTTTGAATGGGCATCTACAGTTTGTGAGCAGTCAGTTGAGTACCCTGCGAGTGTATTTTTAGTGATTTTTTTGATGCTTAAGAAGAGGAAGGGCAAGCACATATATATCTGCTGATGTCAGTATGAGGCTGTAGTATTTTCAGAGGTCCTTGGCAACTGCGCATGTCGGAAAAGGCTATGCTGGCAGCAGGATTTTTTCTTCTTCTTTTTTTTTTTCTGTAGCGCCTTCAAGCAAACAAATGGGAAATAAAACATGACGCTGCAACCGTATTGCCTTTGGGTTATACTTACACGAAAATCGAACTGGCTTTCTCTGTGTAAACATATATTTAGCCACTGGTTTGTCTTGTTTTCCAAGGATGTCAAGGAAGAAAGATGGATGCCAGCGCTGGTTAAAGTAATGGCTAGAAGGAGAGAGACTGAGATTCTCTAAAGGCCTCGACAGTCCTGTTTACATGCACCCTGCAACCAAACCAATGTAAATCCCATCATTAGCGTTTCAACTAGCCAAAATGTTGTTGGGATTTTTTTTCTTTAAAAGTTGCCACTGCAGAGGATTGGGTTGTTTTAAGCAGTTTATCTGTCTTACTTCAAGACATAGGTGAGGTGAACTCGAACTCGTACATATGCAAGAAACATGGGCTTTAGATAATTGACTTTCAAATGAAGCGCTCTATCATTAGGTATGTTTCACTGACCCTTGATTGAAATGAGTAGGTGGACAGCATGCATATCATTAGTTAAGTTGTATTGGTTGTATTTGGCTGTTACTTTTGATCTCACTTTATTTTCACGGTTCCATTTTTACTTGCCAAGACTCTCGTAGCAAGCAAGCATCAAACTAGCATTAAACGTCTTTTTACATTTCTTCTTCTTTTTCCACCTCTTTTTATAGATGCGAACCAATATATAAAAAAATGTCTGTGATCTAAATTCACATTAAGACCCAACTGTATTTTAAGAGCTCCTTGACATTGAACTTTACTCCCTCTTAGGCCTGGGATAAAGAAAACAGTACACAGCGCTTTGAGGCACACATGAATGCCATGTAGTATCTGCTTTAACCTTGAGCACAGAATCGCTCATTTCTCTAGACTTTGCATAAATGGGGCTACCCATTGAGCCCCACAGGGCTTATTAGAATACGTCTGAGTTGGCTTCAGACTGTGCAGTGCAAATGTATCTCAGATGCTATTAGGAAATTTGTGTGGTGAGAAAAAAAAAAAGGGCTAGGGATCTATAGAGGCTTGATGCTCAGTATTCTTTACCTTCAACCAAGATAAAGTGACTGGTCTTCTGGCTGGACTCTATTGTACTTCAGTTATTTCCTGTTACCTCACCTCACTCTGAGGCTCGCGGTGCCTCCAACCCAGACTCAGCCAAGCATGATTTGAAATTCACCTCAACAGAGAACGCTGCGGCGGATATGTTTTCCTTCCTTTGCTCAACTTATTGTGATCGCCCGGAGTAAACCTGCATCAGTATTGTGCAGGGGCTTGAGCTAAAAAAAAACACAAAAAAATGAAATAATAAATAAAATAAATAAATAAAACCTGCTTGTCCCTCTGCCCTAACCTGACAGGAAGTCACAAAAGTGATGCAGACTGACAAAAACACAAACACAGGAACAGGCAAAGGGAAGCGTATTACAGATTTTCCCACAGTCAGAATCACTGCTTGGACTAAGAACAGGGCTAATTAGCTTATTGCAAATGCTAGGATGACATGCCTCTTTTCTTTCTGTGCTCGTGCCAGCTAAAGATTCGGTGCGGCTTCTAAAGCTTAAATGCCAACATGATCTTATACCCTGACCTTTTTGTGGCCCACATACAGCACTATAGCGTCGACGGCGTATTTCTATATATGCTTTTGTTGTGGTATTCCGCTGTTATCTGGTGCTACAACCGTTTTTAGGGGTCAATGGTATGTTGAGTATTGTGCACTGGGATCTGGGTGGAAGAAGAAAGCAAAGGGGAGAAGAGGAAGGAATAATGGAGGCAAGCTGGAGCCAGAGTACTCTGCACAGTTCGATGCTGCTGCCCCTACCCGACATGAACAAGAGAAATCAATTAGACCTACTAGGTTGCTATCTGAGGGACTTCCACCATGGGAAAGGGTAGAGCAAATCAAAGCTGTAGAAGAAGAAAAAAAAAAGAGAGAAAGGAAAGTAGCAGAAGAGGAAGCTGAACTCGAGTGTTGGCTTGGTGTATTCTTTTATCAGATCGGCTACCCCTGACCTCAAGTTAACATTCATCCTCTTAGCGCTCATCCCAAACACTCTTAAAATTCTTGACACTCACTCATCTTTTTTTTCTTAAGCTACCTGACCACCTTCACTCGCAGTCCTCCCAGGTCAATAATGAGAAAGGAGAAAAGGTGACACGGAATGTGTCTTAGAGAATATTTGGTTCAAGTCTTCCTGTGAGCTTTGTCTACCTGCGCCTCCAGCAACCTCCGCCGCCACCTGCCTCAGAATCAAAGTGTTAAGAGTCAGAGTATTACACTTAAATTTATACCTTACAATCAATCCAGCCACCAGATAGCACAGAAAATATGGGTTCCTTTTATAATTGACAGCCTTGTTTTATACTGCTGGAAAGTAGGGCTTGGTGATGGACAAAATCAAATTGCACTATATATTTGCCCGAAAACCTCAATATTGTGACAGTATCATTGATGCTTTCAAGAGATGCTTACATATAAAGGATTTTTGCTAAACAGTCATCAATAATGTGGACATGATGCATGAGGCAAATAGTCTAATTCATTAAATTGCATCCCTTTACTGTAATGTAGCCTTTAAAACTAGGAAAAGATTTATATTAAAATCCCACATGATGTGTAGTCTCACCTCACTGTATTGATTTAATATCCAACCTTGGAATGAAAAGTAAAAAAAGCGAATGACTGACTGTGAGGGTGATGCAGTATTAGTGACTATTTGATCACGGCTTAGTTCATATACTTAATTGGCCTTTGGGTCTCGCAAAATGAGATATTGTTTCGTGATGTTGAATATGAAATAGCGGGTATTGTGGAAGGATTCAGTGTAGCAAGATAGTATCCGCAGTCGATAATTTATTAATATTGTTTTATGCCCAGCGAAAGTACAGTCTTGCTTTAATTCATAAATATATGCAGTGCCACAGCAAATGTAGATTTCTGCATTCTTCCCAATCCTTGCTAATTTCTAACTGAACCAAATAGATATTTAGAATCGATACATTATGGATTTCCTGGAGATCAGTGGAAAATTACTGTACATGACTGGTGGAGATGATCCAAAGAGGTAAAGCTAATGATGCTTTATGCATATTTCATTGAATGGCGCTCGGTGCTGTACTGTAAATACCGAGGTGGAGAGAGCGCCGCGTGGATTTCAGTGGACCCAAAGGCCTCATCGTCTTTGATCAACGCTGAAAGAGGACACTTTTTGATCAAGCCCCACCTTGAACATTTAAATCAACTGCTGACAGGCCCAGCAGTGCCAAGGCTACGAGATAGGGGTGTAATCCCTTCAACACATAGGAGAAAGTGGACACCCCTGGAAGCATGCTAGCACCTATTATACTGTACATTTTGAAATCTTTCTCCCACTTTCCCTTGATGAATATCTGGCTGGTGATATTCTGCAAAGTAGAAATTCAATTTGACAGAGAAGGCCAGTCTCATATGGAGTCGATTAGAAAAGGGTTATGATAGCATAAAGTCTGCCGCGCAACAGACCTGCCAGGATTAATGAACAGGAGAAGAAGTACAGACTTTTTTTTATTTTATTTTATGTCTATGTTTCTATTTTGGGTAAATCGATTATAGAGAGTCAAACATAGTATAATGACATACTGTCACGTTTAAATGGGAAATGCTGAGGGAGATCAAACTCGTTAAGGAGCCATAAACAGACAAGCCATCTGCACAGATTAGCAGAGGCTAGCCGTGTTGTTGTTTCTATATCTTTTAGATGAAAAATGAAGGTGCGTTCGATGTCATCGCGTGCAGAAAATAATGAAACTGACTTTCAAAAATCACAGGCTTCGGAAAGTCCTGTACAATCTGCAATGATGTGTGCAGTTAGCTCAATCCCTTGACACACACACACACACACACAGCCACATGTACACACTCTACCCCCACCTCCCACTCAGCCCTGCTGTAGGTTTGGCTGTGGGTGCTCAGCAGATCCCTTGGCATCATGAGTGAATAACAATGAGGGTTTTTGGGGGGATCAGTTCCCCAGTACAGAGCCATACTGGGTAGGGTTTATGTAAGACCCCGGCTTCCTGAGCTCTCTGCCGGTTTAAGACGACAAACAAATGGTACCAAGGAGTTCCGACTCGCCAAGGGGGATTGCATCTGTTCATGCTACCCTCGTCGCTTCATCTTCGCCTCGCACACAAACACCCGCTCGGCGTTCATACAGTACACACAGGCCGAGGTATGTGTCTCGGCATGTGATCCCGGGTCTCATGTGTATCCATGCAAGCTGGCGTGTGTGTTTTCACACCATTTGTTGGCTCTGCAGCACCGTTGCCCACTTTGAAGCCGCCCCCACCCCCTTATCCTCCTCCTCCTCCCTTTGTTTTCCCCTTCATATGTTCCAATGAAAGAAGGCAGGGATCTGTCAAAACCCATCCTTTCTTCTGTCTGCCTTGTCAACTTTTTTTTTTTTTAGGTGGGCTGCCATGAAAATTCACTCAGCCCTGACACCCCAGTGGTTCTTGAAATGTCAAAACAGGTAGAGGCTGAAGTGTTGTCTTTCTGGATGTGCCAATTTACGTGTTGTCATCAGCTCTGCACCATTTTCTGTTTTCACATCATCATGCGGCTTTGCTAATGATGTGATTCACCTCGCAGCTATTCTGCAGCTTGTTAAGGATTTTAGGGACATAATGAAAGGCTTTATAAATTAAACTTTAGGCAGTATATCTGGCAAACCCATTTTGAATGTGTCCATTCATTATTGTTTGCAAAAGTAGCCATCTCCAGATGAAGTTAGAAATCAAGCGTGCAAAAAGCGAAACCGAGCACCAGTAGTGGCAACAGTCATGCAGACAAAAAGGCTCAACAGCGGCGAGAGGCAGGCAGAGCATCGTGATTTTAACCTGGGCCACTCAAAAGCACAAGTCCAGTTCATTTATAGGCTCCTCGGTACATAATTGCACCCAGCTACCGATAAGATCTGGCCCACAATCCCTTGCTGCCAGGTGTATTTTTAGAAGAAAAAGTGTCAAGCACACTGCATGTGTGCTGTCTGAATTCCAAAACAGAAGGCTTCCAAGTCTGCTGTTTTAATCAGTAGCATCTGGACTCTCTGCTGCTCTGGTTAGAAAAACAAAGGGTAGAAGAAAAGGATTATTCGGGGGGGGAAAAAAAAACAAACAAACAAAAAAACAATTTTGTTCGCTGCTGGTTAAGGTCATCACAAATCTGCTTAAAAGCCAAACAGCAAGATAGCCGGCAAAAGCTGGTCGAAGGTGATTTTTGA
The DNA here is from genome assembly GCA_900302615.1 of Holocentrus rufus. Lineage (NCBI taxonomy): Eukaryota > Metazoa > Chordata > Actinopteri > Holocentriformes > Holocentridae > Holocentrus > Holocentrus rufus. The sequence continues at coordinate 6,580 of OMLF01052629.1, forward strand.
AATACTCCGGATGATGGGAAAGATACAAAACAGAACTGACATGAAGAAAAGGGCAGTTCCTCAATCATTTCCTTCCCCGGGCGCTACAAGGAAGACATATTGTGCACCGTGTCTTCTGACACAGTCCTGACTGGGTTCCCTCTTCCCTCCTGCACAGCACAGAAATACACGTTAGATAACATTAGGATCCATCGAGTCGGGCGTAAGGGGAGAATCGATGTAAGGTGAAAATTAAATTTGGCCCAAAGAGCCTTTAGGCAAAGTGCAATTTGAAAACACATCTTTTATTCTCCCCTGGGCGTCTGATAGCGGTGGGCAGGAGACGGACAGCGGGTCTAACCATCATGGAAAAAGGCAGAGGTATGCTTCTAGGGAAGGGAAACACCCTCGTCTCACTCCTAATGTGCCTCCCCTTTGATTGCCTAATTTGGTTAGGGCCATACGTCCCTTATCGGATCATATCAAAGGTCAGAGGCGTCCTGTAGACAAATCAATCTCCCTGTCTGAGGAGGCACAGAGGAAGCATGGATAGGGGGGGAGCCGATCTATCTAATGGGCCGATAGTGAAGCTAGGTGAGGAGGAAGAGAGGTGGGGGCAAGAAAAATTATGGCATCTGCTGCCTGGAGAGAAGTGGGCGAGGAAGGAGAGATTGAACTGTTGACTTGGGGATTGTGAATTGCTCAGAGAGAATAGGAGTTTATATTATTGGTTGCGAGATAAGAGCATCTTTGGAAAGGGTATGGCGTATTACGGCCTTCCAGATGTCTTTGCCAGGCAGGCATGACAGCTCCGGCCACTGATATGTTTAAATGCATGTGGTTTTTACCCAAAGACCCAAGAAGTCCTCCATATATTTAAAGTGCAGTATTTTCATTGTGAACAAAGGGGCCCTTGGTGGTCACCGCTGCCTGACACTAATAGCTGTGAGTTCCAGCGGCTGTGAGAATAATCCAGTGGCTGCACGTCTGCTCATGCATGGCTCCCCCCGCATTTAATTCAGTTTCTCTTATACACTTAGAGCAGATATACGACGGCTGTGTTTTGCGCTCTGACCTGCCTAATCAAGTAGTGCTTTGCCATACAATAAACTGTCTCCTTCGCGGCATAATTGGAAAGAATGATAAGTCTTCTTTTGGGAGGCGCCGGCCAAGGCCATTCTGAGAAAAAATACTCACTTTTGCGGCGAAACCACAACTCATCATTTCCCTGCCTCATCACGCTGAATATTTTTAACCAGCGCTACCCGACAACAGACCTCTTCGAATGCCCATTAACAAATAGTCATAATTAAACCAACGATGCAGAAACGTTATAGCGGTGGGCAGTGGTCCTGAGCAAAGTTTATAGGTGAGTATAAATCATCCTCAGTTTAATGCCGGCAAGATGTTTAATTTGGTCCCTCTGAGCGCGTAATTAGTTCAATTAGCCTCAGTCTTGCACAGAGAAGCACTTGTAGAATGGACCCCAAGTTGCCCTCTGGTCTCCCTACATTAAAAGGCAATAGTGTGTTTCCTCCGTAAGATTAAAACTCACTGTGTAATCACTCACCAGAGCCATCCCTGCAGACACTGTTGCGACGGTTCCGTGTGAGATAATGTTTGCTCAAGCAACTCTCAATGAGATTCAGCACTCCAGTGACACCATTACTCTAAGCTCATTGCCTAGTCAGGTTGGGTGGGTCCGCCGTGCCTCGGAAAGTCGAAGCGCGGAGGCGCCAGGAGAGAGAGCACCTCTCGAGACAGATTACATGTCTTTGGACAAGCGAATAGGCTCGCACTTCACCTCTGCCTGAGACAAGCGGGTGATTATCTTTGGGTGTTTTTTTTTTCCCACCCTCGCCAGGCATGTAATGCATCCAGGACAAGATGCTCGTCTGGCAGCCCGAGCAGGTGGACGACAAGGCAGCTTACACATTTTTGCTAATTGCAGTCAGTCAGCGAAACGTATCTGAAATGAAGATGATGGCACAAGTCTCTGCAGAGGAAGTCACAGCAGCCTAGGCCTGAGCCAAAGTGTTTTAAATGGATTACACCAGTGTGTCATTGCGATTACACGCTCCTTGCAGGGACCGCGACAAGATGAATTGTATTTTATGGCTTTACAGCAGATCTTTTTTTTTTTTTTTTTCCCTTTCTTTTCTCCTCCAACTTGAATGCTTTTTTTCCCACCACTATGTAGCACGGTCTGAATGTGTGATTGTTTTTGCCTTTGAACTGTCTCACAAACAGTGTCATCTATTACTTTTTCTTTAAGGCGACATTTTCTGTGTTAAGCTGCAAGGAGAGCAGCTGACTGAGGACATATTTGTATGTATATGTTTTCACGCTTTTTTGAATGTAATTTCAGACTTTTTTTCTTGAAATAGTACCTCATCGTGTATGGCCTTTTTTTTTTTCTTCCCCCCCTCATGAAATGGTAGACATCCCTCATTCTGCTCCGTGCATCACAGCATTTTGAAACACGCTGTTTGTAGTAAACCTCAAAGGTTCCCAGAAAATGATATATCCTCTCTTCACATACATAGGTCTGGCAATTTTTCTCTATCCCCAAAGTCCAATAATTCAGTCCCTGTTTCCAAATCGTTTTCTTTGGACAACCAGCTTATCTTTTTCTCAGCATCCTGTCCCTGTTAGTATAACCTATCAGTGCACCCAACCATGTCATTTACATGGCTGGGCACGTACAGTACAGTAACAATCCACCAACCCCCCTCCCTACTTATATATGTACTGTGTGTCATAAATCCCACTGATAAGGGGTGACTTAATAACAGTGCCTCAGGAATGCCCTCCAATCCCAACATCATCTCCACAGAAAATCAGTAGATATGCCAAGGTGTGTGTGCACATATTCAGGTGGAGAGGATTATGCGCGGTTCAAAGTCAGAAAGTGTGTATGCGTGAGAGAGGTTGTGTCTCCGGGGAGCCCATTAGGGAAGGGCATGACTACACTGGTGTTAAACTCTAGACATCTAGACCTCTGCCATGATCCAAAATACATATGTACAAACAAATGAACACCCGCAGTCACACACACAAACACACATATTTCATTGCGCTCGCTGCATTCTCTTAAACTCGGAGCTCGGCTACGTTTCTGACCTGCAACAACATTGCGTTCGCAGTGTCAACTCGAGGAAAATAAATGCAAAAAAAAAAAAAAAGAAGCAGGAACATTGCATTTCCCTCCAGTGGGGATACTAAAAGTGTAATCAGCAGGTAGCGAATATACGCTATAACAGTGACAATCTTGCCGTAAACAAAAAAAATAAGATTTGGTTTCTGTTGTTTTTGTGTGTTTAACTGAAATCAGAAAAAAAACATACCCCATATTTTCCAGCTTGTTATTCCGAATTTGGACGCAGCATTTCATCCAAATCCACAGGCAAAGGCCGATCCTTTTCTGCAAGCGATGCGGTCATATCACGACCAAGAGGGAAACCAAGAGGTCAACCGGCTGACCCTGTAATTGATTGCTGCGGAGTGACTTATAGCCTGACTATCCGGAGGCCTTCATCACCCATTGCGATGCACCGGGCAGATCCTCCTCCCCATCCTTGCAGGCCTTGGCACTGAAACAGTCTCTCGGTCTTTTTCCTTTTTCAAACGCTTACAGGACTTAATGCTCTTACCGACTCTAGATCAGTGAATAGACCTGCTCCTTGAACTAATCATAGGACTAGCTCCGTCTTAACAATGACCATTGTGAACCTCTATTGAGCCGCCATACAAATTAGCTTCTATACTGGTGGCCAGTGGGACAATGTGCTCCGCTCATTTTGTCACATCTGCCCCAGCCTACTATTAATCTTGTGGACTGTACGGGATGAATTAATGCACTGAGGGATTTGTGGGGCTATGGATATGGATTACATTGTCTAACAGTATGTTTGAATTGGTCTCTGAATGTAAGTCCAGTGGACTGAGATTAAATTCAGATGATAACAGACTGCTGTAACAAACCACATTATTAGAGCCTTTGCCCGTCTGTTGTGCATCGCAAAATGAAGCAGAGCTCCCCTTAATCCTATTCATCCGCAAGAGGTCTGTACTTATGATTGATTTTTACACATACAGTTGGAGGGGATTGGCTGGAATGTGATTGCCACTTTGCTCAGTATATCCTCTGCACACTCTATTGCTATTTCTC